>SJJU01002333.1:0-23527 GCA_012932125.1 Conopomorpha cramerella | reverse complement strand
GCGGTGCATGACGGACCCGTTGGTGTAGTGGTCAGCAGGTCTGCCTCTGCTTCGTAGGGTCGTGGGTTCGATTCCAACTGCTGACAGGTATTTAGGTTAGACTGTTAAGTCGACACCTTCGATATGTACGATAGTATATTTTTTTATTTAATTGATACAAAGTAGTAACAAGGGCAAGAACGTCTGCCCATATTACAACTTTAATTACCAGTAGTGGTACGGTTAACAAATTAACCATATTAAGAACCATCGTAAGAATGGTAGTAACACGGGTAGAAAAGGGCCCTGACCACTAGTTCGTGCCGGCCGTCAAATGAATTTATTTGTTACACAAAATGTGATAACTGAATAGAACCGAGTTTGTGCAAAACATCACATAAACCATCTAGGTAGTAAATATGTAGTCCGAACAAACCCAAAATAATTATTGTTAGGATAGGTCCGTTCTTGAGTTATAAAATGACAACGAACCCCGCTTCGTTTAACTCTGATTTCGAATTTTAAATTATCTTATTATTCTCTTTCATAAGACCTTTCTCCTGGAAAAAAACAAACAACAAAAATATACATAATTTGCTAAATAGGTCTAGCCGTTCACGCGTAATGCCGTGAAAATAAGGTGTAATTTTTATCTATCAATCAACATTTTATATTTCTGGAGTTTGTCTCGCCGAAGAATAAATCTAAGGTTTTTTTTCCCAAATGTAGCTGATTTAGTAAACATTGAAGCAAGAACAACCAGCGTGAGACGAAGTTTCAAAGTGCATAAACAATAGTTAAACACGTTTCCGGTCTTTAAGTTTTGTAATTCGACTCCCTCGGGAACTTAACTTTAGTTTTAGCTGTCACAATGAGGAGATTTCTTTGAGAAAAATGAGTTCATGGATGTCTACTAGATGGCGCTCCTAAAACGCTTCTCTTGGTTCGCTAGGATCTTTAAAACTACGCAACGGATTTTATTGCGTTTTTTTTTAGTAAATGGAGCGATTGTTGAGGAAGGTTTATATGTATAATACATGCATATCATAACAGAGAAACACTGTTAATTATTCATATTAGTACACTCGTCTCCCGCTGTCTGTCCCTATGTATGCTTAGATCTTTAACCCTTAACTGCATGATTTTTTTTTGTCTGAACAAAAACCTATCCTTCTTAAATTATGTGGCCTGCATCATGGGAAAAAAATAAAAAGTGGTCTAAAGTCAAAACTGCGTTCATACGTATCAGTTGTACCTTTGACAATAATTTACAATAAAAAATCCGTAGATGGAACGGCTAGAAAAAAAAATTCGAGGAAAGTTATACTGATGTAGTATTACATCACTATGCAGCTAAGGGTTAAAACTACGCACCAGATTTTCATGCGGATAGGATCAGCATGAGATATTGATATCGTTTTCGGGTAAAAAAAAACACAATGTAACCCAGTGGCGTGCACTGGCTTTTACGACAAGGTAGGCAGTAAACCCCAAGGATTGACACCTATGTATAGGCAACTTGTCTTTACGAAATATAGACCTCTACATATCTACTCATCCACAAAACACAGGACCTTCGTTAGCCTATGTCGTGAGTATAACAAAAAAAAGATCCAGCAGTAACTCTATTATTAGGTCGGGTAACCAAAATACAAAGGTAGGCAGTGTCTTTTTGCCTATATGGTGTGCACGCCACTGATATAACCATCAAGTAAAGACGTCAAGCCAGTTTTATGTCAATATCACTTGAAAGTGAACAAAGTAAAGCTAAATGAATACGATGGCTAAACGCGCGATAAAAGTTTATATGTAGGTGTGAAACGATGCAACCACTTCGCAAAGGACGCCTCTGAGCCGAACAACGCCAAACCTAATAGAGCTACGGTAATGGCCTCGTCTAAATTGTTTGTGGGTGCTTTGTGCACACTTCCAGGTGTGTTGTAAATCTTTCACGTTACACTTTGTGTGTAACTTTAAATCTAAAACTTTGGCGAAACTCTGATCTGTCAGCCCATGACACCAAACGACTTTTTCAAAAACGAAAACTGGATGACTTCCGCGAGTATCGATAACATCTCGATCGTATGTACATATGGTTCCCAGTAATTTTACCTTTGACATGGATCATCATCAGCCACATAACGTCCACTGCTGGACGAGGGCCTCCCCCAATGAGATCCGTCATTTGGGGTGAAATGCCAGTAATCGCCACGCTTGGCAGGCAGGTTGGCGATCGCAATGGTGTTGTGGTTTAACTCACAGAGAGCGCTGCTGCCCGTTCTCTGGAGAGCTCCCTCGGTCGCCTCTTACGACCCCCATGACGGGAAAAGTTGGGCTGGGGTGGTGACACATGTATTCAATTCGCCGTCACCACACGGCTAGAATGGATCAAGACATGGAAGACATGGATCATTATTATTATATCCCCTCAGGCAAGTTGGACTCATGATCTACGCAAGATGGCTGGCAGAAGCTGGATGCGAGAAGCCGAAAACAGATCACAGTGGCGTGCAATTGGAGAGGCCTATGTCCAGCAGTGGACAAGTATGGGCTGATGATGATGATGATTATTATTATTATTCTGATTATTTTTCCACTGCAGGGCAAAGGCCTCTCTCCCCTCCTTCCACGCCACGCGATCTTGGGCGGCGTTCCACCATCCTTTGTCGTGGGACTCCAGCTCGTCACTCCAACGCTTTCAGGGGCGACCACGTAGTCTCTTGCCATTTTCTGGTAACCTTGCCGTCGTTTTTTTGGCTCAACGGTTTGGTTCCATTCGGGTGACGTGGCCGGCCCAGTCCTACTTCAGCTTACTTAATTTTTTTTTTGTCAAAGTCATGTCAAAACACATTAAAATGTGAGGGTGGACCATCACATTTCAATGCTGCGTGGAACATTATACGGGAATAACAAATTGATCAAGTAGGAGTCCTCTCCTTTACTTCTCACTCTCACTGCATTATTTTTCATCACCAGCACATTAACACAATAATTGCAGCGAAAAATTAATTTTGAAAATGAGAAATAAAGAACGCCATTTGCTATCTCATCGCTTCCCGTCACAAGGTAACACTTAATTTTAACAATTTACTCTTTTATTTAACTGACGGATTGTTCAACCATGCTTGATGGGCTCACATCCTGTCACGTTGGGCTAAATACGCTTTATGAACTGTGGGAATAGGCTTAGCAAGTGCCTCTGCCTACCCCGCTTTGGGATCGAAAGGCGTGAAGTGTGTTGTTCAACTTGCCGCTTTAGCATCCAACGTTTTCAAAATGACAGTCGTCTAAAAATTGCAAACCACGAACGGTTTCCTGTGGGCATGCAATCTGGTGCATCCGACACGAATAATGCAGAAATCCGATCCGGAATTTCAGTGCCTATGCCCCGGTTTGATCGCTCAACACTCTATTGGATGTCATCGGGTTGTCAAACAATTCAAATTTAGCTAACCAAATGCAGTTTGCCTTTGAATGGAATTTTATTGTAGTTTTGTTTTACAATTCTGTTAAAATATGTTTTAAAGAAACGTGTATCATCATCATCTTTGGCCCATACTTGTCTACTGCTGGACATAGGCCTCTCCAATTGCACGCCACTGTGATCTGTTTTCGGCTTCTCGCATCCAGCTTCTGCCAGCCATCTTGCGCATATCATCATAGGGGCGTTCTACACTCCGTTTGCTGAGACGCGGTCTCCACTCGAGAACTCGTTTGCTCCAACTGCTCGTACTTAGGTACGTTATAGGTATTTAAATCTATGCATAGGATAAAACAAAGTCGCCTCCCGCTGTCTATCCTTATGTATGTTTAGATTTTTAAAACTACGCAGCTGATTTTGATGCAGTTTTCTTAAATAGATAGTGATTTTTTCTGGAAATACTGTTAGTAAAATGTATTGGCAAGAACAACGTTTGCCAGGTTTAAATAAACTAGAGTTTAAACAAACTGAAGTACAACTACGCTTTAAATAAACTAAAGTTTAAATAGGAAAGTTCTATTTTTTAATTCTGGGCTTTTAGCACAATTTCCGTTACTTAAGAATTTTATTTTATCTTTATCAGTACCAAATTAATTTATTTAAATTAGTTAGTCGTCGATATTTCACGTCATATTTTTTTTGGGAGTTTTAGCAGCCTTATTCTAAGTTTCTCTTTTTAGATACTACATGATAAAAAAGAGCCAAATTGTTTATTGGGTTGAAAATAGAAAGTTATAAATTAATAAAATTCATTCATTATTTTCTTGCCACAAAATATAATATATAAAATTTCCATGTCACAATGTTAGTTACCGTACTCCTCCGAAAGGGCTTTACCAAATTTTATATGCGTTTTCAGTAGGTCTGAGAATCGGCTACTATGTATTTTTTATGCGTCTACCAGTTACATTTCTCCCAATAAACGGGGTAAAAAGGCAACTTATTATGGCAAAACAAATGTTTGCCGGGACAGCTAGTATTATTATAATTTTAGAAAGAAACCGGATCAGGATTGTAGAAAATACTTTTTATCCGGTTTCTTTCTAAATTGCTCTCACAATTGCACCAGATTTGTCAAACTATGAACAAGAGAATATTCTAGAAATTCTTTCCTCTCTCAATTTTTTTTTTATTGACAAACACTAAAGTCATTTAAATAAAATCTTCCATCTTTTAGTTCTTGGACAAAAAGAATGCGATGCGACGCCATTCTCGACGTAAAGCGAAGAAAATGTTTCACTTTTCCCTTTTTACTGTGAAACTTTGTCTTATGAAATTACTAATACAGTTTCGAGTTATTTTGTTTATAAAAACAATGCCCTATTTCTTTTTCGCGTAAACGTTGAAGCAACTGGGGCAGTGGTTAAACTACCTTGACAGAGTTCATTGATAATTCCCATCATTATGGGATAGTTCAATTTATTAACCCCTTCATTATCATCGTCTGTGGTCCAGTTGGTCGGATACTTGACTTGTAACCGGGAGGTCACGGGTTCGAGTCCGGCTACTGGACGTGTACCAATGGGACTCTTTTTCAGAGCCTATGTACGCAACGCAACGCTCGGACGGTTAAGGACAACATCGTGATGAAACCCGCACACCACAAGGTGTGTGAACCCTATAACGGCGATGGGCTCAACCCTTGCCACGTTGAGTTAAATACGTTTGGTGAACCGTGGGCATTTGCTTATTAAGCAAGTGCCTCTGCCTACCCCGCTTTGGGATTAAAAGGCGTGAAGTGTATTAATATAACAATTTTCTAGAAAAAATATACATCAGCGAGTGTTATGTAGGGTTATTTTCATCATCGTCATTATTTCCCTGCCCTTATCTCATACTACGGTTAATGTATTAGGTCAACATTTTCTTATACTGATTCTTTTAGCGAAACCCCGTAGTTAGATTCATGTCATTAGAATTTTAAATCCGAGAGAAAATCCTAGTCTTGTTTTGTTGTACGAGTATTAAGGGTTAATATTATAGAAGATTACTGAGTTTCTCAATACATAATATAAAACAATGTTATGAATATTTAAAACGATAACAACGGATTTTGATGCGGCTTTATTTAATAAATAGAGTGATTCTTGAGGCCGGTTAATGTAAAATATGTATGCATTATTATTATAAAAGCACAGAAACACTGTTAATAATGTACTTTGGCAAAACAACGTTTGACGGGTCCGCTAGTTGAGTAATAATTATTATTTTCAATTAATTTGCATTCCGGAAGGCTGGGTATTATCAAAGGAAAGGGCACGTACTAAAAAAAAGTATACGTAACCTGGACGGACAAACTTTGAAATCCATCTTTTCTCAGTTTACAATTTTCAATACTTAGTTATGGTCTCAAACTATAAAGACCTCGGGGTAGGGGTTTAGGTGAAGCACGATCTTTGAAGAAACGTGTTCCGCATGTTATTTTTCTCAGTCAAGGTAGATCAAGTCGAGTATCGATTGCGATTGAAACTTGTGGGAAATTGTCGGTCTTTTAGTTCCTATTTTATGTTTTCAACAAAACTACACATTACACCGTAAAATGCCTTAGTCAGAGGTACTTGCGTATAACCTTACCGGTTCACACCTGTCACAGATGGCATTTGTTTCATCATCATCATCATCATCTGGACGAGTGAATCTCTCCATTTATTACATTATTGAAAATTCTATTAATCGCCACGATTGGCAGGTGGTTGCGATCGCAGTGGTGTTGTGGTTTAACTCACAAAGAGCGCTGCTGCCCGTCCTCTGGAGAGATACCTTAGTCGCTTCGCACAGACCCCCACGACTATTTGTTTCCTAAAATTGTATTACATTAAATAGTAAGAATTACTTTGGATACCATACATTACTTGTTGTTTCATTGCTTTAAACGCTTTCGCTACAGCAGCAGCAACGTAATGACGTATCGAAATCGTTATAAATTATTTGACTCAATAGTATGCATACATAGTCTGGAGGTCTTCGAGTCACGAGTGAATTGGTAACTAATAAACAAGTGTGCCTCGCTGTGACTTAGCCTTAAAAACCTCTATAGCTGCCGCATCACTGGCGCTTTGCTGCCGGTTGTGTGGCGAAAGCTTAATAGCTATGTAAATAACTAAGTAATTTATGAAATTCCTTATATGAATAGTACCAGTGTAAACTACGCCTGGGTGAAATATGCGTGTATGAAATTTACACTCTCTTTATTATTATGCAGTAAATGTGTGTATATTTATAGTGAATATTTTGTGGTTATTTTATGTTTCGCCAGATTTCAATTTAGCACACGTTGTGGGTAAGGTTGCGTACCAGTAAATGAGCTGTGAACAATCAGTTACTCAGTTGGTGGTCAAGAGTGATCAAAGAGATTAATGCAATGAAAAACTGTAATCGTCGGTTTGTGTGAGCATATACAACATGCTTTAATGTACACACATACATACAAAGTTATTACAAGTACATTTAACATAACATACCCGTACCAGAAATAAACGGACCTTTCGATTCGTTACTTCCATTCTTACACAATCTTTAATCCCTCTTCTCCAATAAATCAATACGTAAGTACACAATAGTCTGAACCAACCAGTTTACGATCGATTTTTTAATAAAATAAATACAAAATTGGTGATATTCCTACCCAAAAAAAAGTTCTACAAAAAATATCTAAGTACCGAATCTCTGCCGCGCTGTCTGGAAAAATTGCGTAGATTCGAAAAAGGCACGCACCATAAAAGCGAAATTTATCCTTCTCAGTCTATTACCGACACAAATATTCACATAAAAACGTAATAAAATGTCCAACAGAAAACCTAAATAATATCACCGAGAGCCTTTTCATATCGGCTGTAAAACCCTCAACTAATTGCGTGGAACGATTCAGTGGGCAACAAAGGTTTTTCAACGTTTTACAGTATGTATGTATACCTGTATATTACCGTTTGTCACGCCACAATTCATAATACTTCGGTAGGTGAGACTAGCTATTATTATAATTAGGAAATTGAATTTCAAATTTAAATTTTAGACGACCGGTTTACCTACATTAAGTTATTATAATATGACCGTGATAATACGTTTGTTTACCTACACCTGTCGTTTGATTTGTCACTCACAAATACATGTTTATAATGTCTATGGGTAGCTAAGACAAGCTATAGTCTCTGTCGAACCCTCTGAAGGATACAGTCGTCAAGAATTTGGTATACCCTCCTTAGGTGGAATAATATGAACGATAAAGTCATTCAAATAAATTTTTCAGTGACACAGGATGTACATAGGCACCATCAAAACTGAAAGATCACATTCTTGACCGACCATACCTAAGTATGTGTATAAGACCTTAATATGAGTTTTATATTAAAAGGAGTATTATAAAGTTTAAATCACCTTTCTATACAATGTAAACCAAGGTAAAGCCTGCGTAAGTTAGGTATACCTACGTATTTCCTCAGAAAATTTTGCGTCACTGTAAAGGCGTTTCTAATGAAGAAATGAGAACCTTTTGACGGCGCTGGCAGGTATTTACTAAGAAACCTTTGACGCTTTGTCACACTTTGCCGTGTACGGAAACTGAGTAAGGAAAAATATTTACGGTTTTAGCCAAAAGAGAGAAAATGCGATTTCTTGACGCTAAGGAATAAAATGCAGAGTCATACATGGTTTATTTTTCTTTTCTTGACGTTCGTGTATGTTATTTGGAGTACGCTTCGCTCTAGATCTTCATAAGAAATGAAAGACCAGCTTAAAAAACAAAAGAACATGTTTTTTTCTTAAACCGTGAACCTTAAAACGGCATTATACCTGAAAAAGAACCAACCAGTATGATTTTAAAACATTTGAACACAATTAAAATCATATTCCGTAGATGGGGTAGTATTTGGAAATCGGAAAGCCATTGTGCACGCTTGAAATGAGACATTTTCATACATTAAAAGTTCATCTGGTAAAGGTAATAATGATTATAGAATTTCAGATTCCAGTATTAACTCAAATCTTGTCGATTCAGATGTTGAACTTAAGTGTTGGAATACGAGAATCCCAAATAAATCCGTATTTTCTTAATAGCTTCTTTCACATTTTCATCTCTAAGAAATAAAAAAAAATACATGGATAAATCATACCATTCCAAAAGCATGTGGTTGAAGTAAATTGAAATTCCTGCATTTCACCTTCAAAGGTAAAACGCAATTACGGTGCCAGAAGATTATGGAATACGTCAAAATATGAATCCAGTTCAAATTAATTTTCGAGAGTAGATGGTAGGTATACAGAAATAATTTCTATATTTCGTATGTACTGAGGAGATCACTAAACGAATAAGATTTAATTAATAATCTGTAATCAATAAAAATAGTGATTAGAATTACTAATGAGATATTTAATGATCAAGAACAATTTAGACAGAAAGTATACCTACAGTAAATAAATAAAATGTAATATACATAGGTACGTGGGTTGTATACATAGGTACACAATTTACCATGCGTATAAAACCCAGCGTTATAGGTTAAACGCACATCATCATCATCATCAACCCATATTCGTCCACTGCTGGACATAGGCCTCTGCAATTGCACGCCACTGTGATCTGTTTTCGGCTTCTCGCATCCAGCTTCTGACCGCCATCTTGCGCATATCATCAGTCCGTTTGCCGAGACGCGGTCTCCACTCGAGAACTCGTTTACTCCAGCGGTCATCGGTTCTACGGCTAATATGACCGGCCCACTGCCAGTTCAACTTGCTAAACCGATGAGCTATGTCGATGACTTTGGTTCTCTGTCGGATCACATCATTTCTGATACGATTCTTTATAGAAACGCCGAGCATAGCACGCTGTGCAACTTTAAGCTTGTGGGCCAGCCGTTCCGTCAGTGTCCAGTGTCCACGTCTTAGCTCCGTATGTCATTACGGGTAGGACACACTGATTGAAGACTTCTGTCTTCAGGAACTGTGGAATCGCTGATGCTAAGTAACTTCGTAACTTCCCAAATGCTGCCCAACCCATCTGAATGCTTCTGTTTACCTCGTCCTTGAAGTTGTTTCTACACTGCTGCAATGTTTGCTCTAGGTACACATATTTTGAACAACTTTGAGAACGATACCGTGTACTGAAATCGATTCCGGTAGAACAATCATGTTCATTGAACGTGAGTTTGGTTTTGTCCAAGTTCATCCGTAGGCCGATCCGTAGAGAAGAATCAGATATGTCGTTCAACATCCGTTGAAGGTCTTGCAGCGTTTCTGTCATGATGACGATATTGTCTGCCTTTGATGTCGATGCCACGTGTCGATTCCAATGCAGTGTCATGAACATGTCCTCCATTGCATTTGTGAACAATGTCGGAGAAATAACATCCCCTTGTCTCAATCCTCGATACAATGGTATAGGACTTTTCTGCTGATATCGTACTTGGACGGACATGGTAGTTGCCTTCTCATCACTTGAATGTATCGCCAGTCGACTTGGCGTCGCTACAGAGACTCCAGAAAGGACCAGATCTCAACCGAGTCAAAGGCTTTGTCATATTGTTCACGAATGCTCGACACAGGGGCAGAATATATTTTTCTGTCTTCTCTGCGGTAAGCACTGTGTTGATGTGTTCTATGGTTCCATAACCGCTCCGAAATCCAGCCTGTTCCGGTGGTTGAGTTTCATCGAGTCTTCGCGCAAGAAAAGTTTGTGATCACTATTGAAAACAGCTTGTAGACGTGGCTTGGAAGGGAAATAGGTCGATAGTTCTTCAACAGGGAGGGGCGGGTTTCCACGTCGTTCCTTCATCAGCCGTAGAGTCCCCTTAGAACGCTTTGACTTCCTGCCCTTACGTTGCATTTCACAAAATTCGAGGTACTTGTTCACGTTTGGTGTGGTTTCCACGGCAGCGAATCGGTTCTCCAAATATTGCAGGAATGCTTCGGATCCCATTATGGTTTGGAGCATGGTTGGTTGGAGCCCGGATTTCATTAGACGGACCATTTTAGGCTTAAGATTGATATTCAGAGAGCCTTTGACTAGTCGGTGATCGCTACCGGTATTGAACCTGTTGATCACAGAGAAGTCTCTGAATATGTGATTTTTGTCCGTCATGATGTAATCAATCTCATTTTTGGTCATAGTGTCAGGACTTTGTCAGGTCCTTTAGAATTTTTCTTAAAACTGATTTTTTTTCTTAAAATGAGTTCATCAAAATTAGGCCTTTCCATTCGAGCAAGTTTACCAGTATTTGCCCCCTACGATTCCTACTTCCAAATCCATGGGGTCCTACTGCCGATTCGTCGCAACTCTATACTCCCACTTTAGCGTTAAAATCCCCCATAACAACGCTGTAATGCGACTTAGTAGTGGAGCCCTCGATATATCTTCGAACAGGTCCACCTCATCGTCTGAGTGTGTCGAGGTCGGTGCATACACTTGCACCACTTTGAGGCTATACCTCTCGGTAAGTTTTATGACAAGGTTTGCTATCCTGTTGGACACACTGGACATCTCCACAACGTTTTACACAGGGATTTTGTTATCAAGCCGCCTTGGGATTGTTGGTGTCCCTGGCGGAAGTACATTAGGTGGACCGATTTGAGGGTAATGGTGTTCTTTCAATTTCTTCGGACTACACTTAACTCCAATGCCACCTAATTTTCCCAAGTTCCACCTCAAGTTGCGCCAGATGCGATTCAAGCCGTAGCGTGCGTCCGTTATACGTTACCAGGGTCAGTTGTTTGTGATGGTCTCCCGTAGTCCGGAGATTCTTCACACCACCTTCTCCGACATTACTGTGGTCGCCACCGTGACCAGGAATAGAGAAACCGCCGGGAACTTGGGGCCGTGGCCTTTTGGTCCTTCTCATTTGGAGGAAATTCCGATAATCGCCACGCTTGGCAGGCGGGTTGGCGATCGCAGTGGTGTTGTGGTTTAACTCAAGAGCGCTGCTGACCGTTCTCTGGAAGGTTCTATAGGTCGCCTCGTACGACCCCCACACGGCGGGAAATGTTTGGCTGGGGTGGTGACATATGTATTCTATTTGCCGTCACCACACGGCTCAAAAGCACATCGCCGGTATAGAGTATACAGCCTTATGGTAATCGGTTTCCCTACCGACGTATTCCTTCGGTAGAGGTAAGAGCATTGCATAGTGTAGACACAGTCAAAGTCTACCCGCGAATCACTTCGAATCTTTTTAATGTGGCTAAGTTATACATTTTCACATTTTAATTACAGTTATACAATAGAACGGTATTTGAACAGTTTGTATAGGTACTAGGATATTTGGTATAAATTAACCTAATCCAGCCCTGGATTAATAAAAGATGGCATCAGGAAATTGTAAGAAAATTTAAAAAGGAAATTTTGATGTAAACGTCCTAACTTGTTAGAATATGGACGGTCGGCCCAAGACAGTGCTCTACCACTTTTAATGACACTTTCTGTGTCTCTAAAAGATCAATAAGGCAGAGTTGTTATATTCACACAGTTAAACAGTGAACCTTTATGTATAGTGACAATCATTCGAGTTTCAACCTTGGGAAGTAGAACTAGATTCTTGGCCCATTGTTCCTTCAGTAATTTCATTTCATTTTCAAAAAGCCGAAAGTGTTAAATCAAGGCGACCTTGATTTTAAAAAAAATATTTTTAATTTTCATGTCGCTCATTAGGACAAACAACGACATAACTACACGTTTAGCGATTTTACAGGAGACGCAATCAAAGTTTTACACGTATGGTCAATCCAGCTTTCATTTATTATTATTTATATTTTCGGTCATTTCAAGGGCCTAGGCTGTTCCGGGTGTTCCACTAGTAATGTACGAGTAGTCACTGTTACTGATACCAGAATCTTCCAATGAGATCATCGTTATCATCCAGTGATACACCATCGTACCACTAAAAGTAATATATTTCCTGGCTCATTGAAGATTTAACTAGTGGAATCTGTATATTACGTGAAATTTTGGATCGAGTACGCGTACATTCTGGTACATTTTCCATTTATTTAATTAAAATAGTATGTAGTGAGAATGCTCACGGACTGGGCACTCGGCCAACCTATAACCGTTTGTAAAGGACAGCCTGTAGCAGCCATGACACTTTCATTCATAATAACTGCACTTTGTTGCTATTGTTATTAAATAAAAAATACAGAAAAGTTTGTTCATGACTTTTTAAACAGAGATTTATGCAGTATACATGTTGATTTACGGCCTCTTTAACTGACTTTCTGAGAACCAGTTACCCAAGTAACTGGTTATGCGGGTAACGATTTTTTTGAAAATTTACATGTTCATGTCTTTTTCCTTTTTTTCCGTGGTCATCTTAATACCATCTCCGACACAAAAACTTATGTCCTAAGAAATAATATTAATTTATTATAGATACATGCTTTTAACGGACTGCCAATTTGTAATACATCTGGCTTCTTTAAAATAGCCATTCACCATTTTTAATAGAGTTCAATAGTATGTCTAAGTACACAAATATTGATATCATAGGCAATTTGAAAAACCGGAAGTTATACCCTCTAGCAGTCGTCGAATGTCTTGTATTGCCAAGAATGAATAAATTGTATTGTATAATCCTGTATTGCATAATTTAAAATATTTATTATTAACAAAATCAAATTCTAATTAACATTACTCATTTCGATTTTCATTTAGTAGACATAGAAAGTCGCAAAGCAACAAATCGGTTATTAGTAATGGGGTCAAAATAAACTTTATTTAGAAAATATAACAATCTGTGAAGGCCTATGTCCAGCAGTGGACGTAAGTGCCCTGACCTGAATGAAAATAACAAGATCTAGTCGAACGTTAGTTTTGAAATATACGAGTCCCCGACAAGCTTGTACATTATATAATATGCTGCAATGCCAAGTGCCTAAGGAAAGCCGTGAGCTTAGTTACTTCCCTCGATAAGTGCCTCAGATCGTTTTATACCCCAAATATATTGCTTCCAGGGCAAGCAAGCTAACTAAAAATATAAATCTCTCACAGGTACTTTAACGCCTTCCTTGCAGACCTCTAGGAAGGTAAGGGACAAAGCAAACGACTTTTCATCTAAAGGGTAATCTTAAGAGTCCAGTGGCTAGTTTACGAGACAATTAATTGTCAATTTAGGTACAATATATTTCTATGTCCGTCGAGTGATTTACTATTGAGATTTTTCATCAAGTTCCTTCTCCTCAACGCAAAAGCCGGTCAGATGTTGTTGATGATGTACGGCAGTTTTGATGGCACTTCCTGTGTCACTAAAATATTAATAAGGTTAGAGTTGTTAATTTTACTGTGTAAAAAGTTAACCCTTATTCCTATGTCATTTAGATAAATAAGTTTCAACCTTAGCGTGGGATACTTGGCTGACTGTACACTGAAATAGGTATAGTTATTGACAATTGGCGTTTGTTGAATAGGCCCACGCTTGTCTTTGACACATACCTATGTATGTACCATGTAATCATAGAAATATGTGGGCGCTTCGTCAATTTTTCACTTTACATATTCAGAAAATAAAACAGTCATAAAACATTTACGGTATGCGATTCTACCACGAACCCCTTCTTCATCTCGTGAGTTATTTGGACCAGGACAATTGACTGTGTACACGGTGTATAAGAGTTTATAAGTTTTTTATTAAGACAAGGACAAAAAGGACTGTGTACAAGAATATTATTAAAACTGTAATATCAATATTATAATGAAGTATCTTAGAACATTAAGTAGAAGCAAGTAGGCACGTCAATCATCATGATGAGGAACGAATTTAGGCTCATGACATAGACCTATCCAAGATATAGACCTGATCCTAGACATAGACCTCGCCAATCGTTATTTTTTGGAGGAACCTTCCATAATCAGCACGTAGGGGAGACGGTTCAGTGAAGCCAGATGCGAGAAGACACTGGTGTACAATTGGAGAGGCCTATGTCCAGCTGAGAGTGAGTGTGTGCTGATGATAACTAGAGACTATTTAAATATGGAGGTAAGATAAAATACAGCCAACATACTATTAAGAACTCAAGAAAAACGAATGAGTACCACCTGGACTATTTTTCTTAGTCATGACCACCAATTAGTGTAGCTTGCACCGCCAAATGATGTATTGTGTACGTATATTCTGCGTTAAAATATAATTGGGACGCATTACAACTACCCCTTAGTTTTCTGAAAATAAAATCGATGTACTGTGTGCAAAAGGATCCCGAGCCTTAGAAACGTTGTTGGGCTCGCCAATATGAACAACTTTTAAAAGGGTGAGAATGCGGGGGATTGAAAAAAAAATGTTTTTAAGATCATTACTCGAAGTCCTGTAACTTAATTTATTTAAATGCCTACATTACCTAGGTATCAGGCATATGAAAGGTACCTACATTTTATCACGCTGGATTATCCACGGAAAGAGTGTACTCAATGTGCGATCAATTTACGCTAATTCGGGTATTTCCGATCCTAGGGTGAAAACTGGAAAACGTATTTCCGATGATTTATCCCAAGCTCGGTAAATAATAGGAATCTTGATCTATAGTCACTTCCTATTCATCACCTCAAAAATATAGAGTTGACTACCCAATACACTTGAAAGCATATATAGAAACACTAGTGGACACCCCGCGATTTCATTCAGAATACCTGCATCCCACATCTCAAGCGTCTAACTTGAGTGGTTTAGATTTTTCATACAAAAGTATTTTCCGTTAATTCCTGTTCCCGTGGGAATTTCTAGAATTCCTTTCTTAGTGCACCCCTAAGCTACGTCCGTTCCAAATTTCAAGTGCCTAAGTTTAGCCGTGCGTTGATAATATGTCAATCAGTCAGTCCGTCAGTTTTTCCTTTTATATATTTAGATAATTAATTAGGGTGTAACCTCTTCTGAAAAATACAACCACTACCGTCCAAGTATGTCAGTAACGTGAAAAGCACTGATAGTCCTGGAATATACGTAGGGTGAAAACTCGGAATATGAAATCAAAAACGAGACCTTTTTTAACCCAGCTTAGGGTAAATTCTCGGACATACGTTTCCCAGTTTTTATCCTAGGATAAAAACTCTAGGGTAAGAGATGGGAAATATCCGCTAATTCTGCTTACCGCACAATGGGAACCCGCTAAACAGACTTGTCTCATCATCATATTTTAATTATAAGTTACATTTCCTTAAGTAGATGTTACCATTTAACATACAAATTATGTGTACCTAGTTCAGAAAGAAAAAAAAATTGCCCCGTAGTTGAAGTTGATATCAATTATTTCTAAAAAAGAACTAATTTTAAACACTAAACTATTAAGACTTTTGTGGTTTGCTCATGGAAGCCATTGTAGGAACTGAACCAAATTCAAGTGGCACCAAACGGGAAACACCATCCATTTAAAACAAAGTAACAATCATCCAAATCTACACCATGTTAAAAGTTTTGAACATGAAAAGACCAAAAAATAAAAAAATACCGTCGATTTAAGAACCTACTCCTTTTTCATGTCGGTTAATGAGCCCCGAAACCCGAGAATAAAACTTTATTTATACAACAAATTAAGCGAGAAAAACAGATGATTTTTATCGGCTCTCACTCGAGCCTCAGCTGCACTTTGCTTTCATTAAAATGTACTAGGCCAAGCGGAATGCCTGTTATTTCAACCGCTGCGAGGCAGAGAGCTTTCAAAGTACCCGGAACTGGCTAGAAAATCTCCGAGTTGTTCCTTTTATTATGTCTGCATTTGTCTGTGGGACAGAATACATTTTTTGTCTAAACAATGTTGATATTTTTTCTTGTAAAATGTGTATTTCCTTTAATTTATTTAAAGTAAGCCTCCTTATATTATCATCAATAAGTGTATCTTGGCTGGTAGCTGTAAGACTGCAGGTTTATTATTAGAAATTGTCGTATTTCTATCAACAAATTTGCTGTTATTTTCTTTCATCGCACTAATAACTTCATGAAATATAACTAGCGCCTACGTAAGTTACTGTAATTTTACCACGTTTTATTTTGCGGGTATAATTACTAAGAAATTGCCTAATACCTCATTGAATTAAAAATTCACAATCGATTCGCGTACTACAGTGTTTAAATTCTTCTCCTTACTCATCAAGCAGGAAGGAACTAATGTTCCACCCAAAACTTCCATACATTTTCCACTTCAGATTAATTGGCGGGTTTCCAATGTTTCGTAGGTTCATTTTCACTCACGTTTTATTTTTCACTCGAAACAACAACAAAAAAGTTACTTACCGAACATAGACAAAGTAGTTACACTCACAAGTCCACTTTGCAACACTTTGTCAAAGTCCGCTCACTTTTTTTGTTAACTCGTCACTTTTCGAAGTATTTTTCCCTACGGCACAACGTAGGTGGAAGGTGGCGAGCTGGGTGCTCTCGCGAACGCCTCTCAATGCAAACTGAGCTGAATCAAACACGTCACAGGAATACGCATGCGCGAAAGTCTCATACAATGTAAGCCATAGTTTATACGCGACTGAAAAGTTTATGTAAACAATTTGAAGATGATGAGCGGATGAAGATGGCGTGTAACATTTTATGTAAGTAATTCATTTGTTTCCTGTGTATTTTAAGCGACGTATTGTATTGTAAAACGTTATTTAGCTTTTTAACTCCCGACGCAAAAAGAGGGATGTTAGGAGTAAAGTTTTGTTTGAAAGTTGATTTGATCGAGCGTGTTCTTAATTATGTTCTATGTTTGATCGATATCGTTTTACCCACTCAAATGTTATAGGGGTTGAAAGTGGGGACAAAAAGTCGAGTTTATACAAATTAATATGTTCAAGTGGGGAATCAAATCAAACATGTCGTGCATACACACATTTAATATCGTTTTTTTTAGTTTATAATTTAATACTTATTGGTAAACATAACAGGGTGATCCGGAAATATCCTTTTTAGCCAAAGTGTCAAGTTTCTGTTTCTCTTTTTTCGTTTAGGAACGTATAATGCGCCTGCTGATATGGATGTTTATTTTTTAATCGCTATGAACAAGTGTTTGACCACCATACTTAATAATGTACATAACCAATACGTCTACAGACACAGTAGACTTCGGCTTAAAAAGTATTTTCGGATTACCATGCAACATTTGACATCACTATCAGCCATATGACGTCCACCACTGATGAGGGCCTCCCCTATGAAAATTTGGGGGGAAAAATCAATAATCGCCGCTTGGCAGGCGGATTGACGATCACAATGGTGTTGTCATTTAACTCACGAAGAGCCCTGCTGCCCGTCCTCTGGAGAGTACCCTCGGTCGCCTCTTACGACCGCTATAGGAAAAGTTGGACAAGGGTGGTGACACATGTATTCTACATATAGAATGATAAAAAACGGAGAGGGTTTAAGTCGAGGCATATAATACACATATCAAAAGTGTCTAGGGATCAAAAACATTTTTAGCTCTAAAAAATATCTAATTTATTTGAATCAAATCTAATCTTCTGGATTCGTCTCCTATCTAATTCCCCATGTAAGTATCAATGACTTATCACCAAATTTTGAATAAACTTATGAAGGAATTCAGTTTTTATTAAGTATACATACACTCTTTTTATATATACGACCACGCACATTTTTTTTACAGAAAGGTCCCATTTTATAAATATAAATAAATATTTTTTTTACAACAACACACACATTGCCTTGATTTTGATTGAGTACAATTTTTTTTTTTAAATATTGTACCGTAAAAGTAATGCAATAATGAATTTTGAAAAAGATATTTTTTGCTAATCAGTTTTTTCGACGGTATAATCTAATGTATAAAAATCCAGTGTCATGATATTTGTTCCCAATGAACTCTTCACCAAAGCTACCGATATTCACAAAAGTTGGCATTTATGTATATGTAATTTCGTCCAATTTGAGAGATATAGGATAGTTTATATTTATTTCGTGACATCCACTGCTGGGCACAGGCTACCCTGGAGGTTATACTAATTTTATATTCATATTAATACATAGTTAAGACAGGACAAAGTCTGTCGAGTCCACTAGTGTTTTCATAGAAAAAGTTTTAATTGTTCAAGGCGTTGTTTTCTCAGTAAAGTGTCATTTCATAATGTTTTATAATGACGTTGAAGAAAGTGTTGAGAAACTTGATACCCTCACGTTTTACTGAGAAACAGTTGACAATTAAGGTCTTAATAAACTTGAGAATTCGTTTGTAATATGTTTATTTATTTATTTATTTACACACACACTTATATATCTTTACAGGTATTAAGTATCCCATTACGATAAAAAAGTAACTCTAGGTTTGAGCAGTTTATAAAACTATAGACTATCAACTAATAATTATTAACAACTAATAAATAATACACTTACATCCTAAAGTACATTGATGTATAAATTTAGGTAACTAATCATTAAGACTACAGTACATAATTGCATTAGTGATACCGAACATGTACGTATATCAATACCGGAGCTGGACAAAGTGTTGAGCGTGCGGATAGCTCGCGTGAGCGGCGCGTCGCGCAGGAGGTTGGTGCGCGCGACCATACTAATAACTTGTAAGCATACTAATTCGGCAAATAACACAGGAAAATTAGGAGAATATTTTAGCGTTGGGTTCGACAAGTACAAAACAGGCTGATGTTCAATATTCTGTTACAAATAAATGGTCAGGTCTATCAGCATCTTTAGGTTTATTATCACTACATAGTGTAAAACTAAAGTCGCCTCCGACTGTCTGTCCTTATGTATAAACTATGTAACGGATTTGGATGCGGTTTCTTTATTAGAGTGATGCCACTGGAAGGTTTATATGTAGGTATAATATACGGTATAGCCAGGGCGAGTCACTAGTCATTTCATACTATAAAACAAAGTCGCCTCCCGCTGTCTGTCCGTATGTCAACTATGAAATGGATTTTGATGTGGTTTTTGCAGAGAGTCTGTTAATAACGAACATTGTCAAAGCAAAGTTTGCCGGGTCAGCTAGTTCATACATAAAATACTAACATTTTTTTGTTGATACTCCGTTTTGAATACTGCGGTATTCAGTCTCTATTAATAGAAATAAAAACGGTATTCCTTTGAGTCCTAGCACGGTATAACAGCTTTGACGAATATCTCACTCAGTAGAGCTGGATGCGGCTGCTTGCCGGCTTACCGACATTAATTATTACTACCGTACAATGTCTACCCACAGTATCTTATACTTTATTCCCATTAAGGTCACTTGCTTAAGCTATGTATCATCGTTGTGATATTGTACAATATTCTAAGGCAGAAATAAGCGAGGTCTCGGAAAAATGGGCTTGATTTACGTCTTTGATTAGATCTTCAGCCAAGCACCGCTCATAATTGGATTTTTAAAGTATTAGGCGACTAAGCGTCATTTAGGGACACGCGGCGCGCTCCGCGTCGCGTCGTCTTCTCATACATTATACCCTGGCAAATCGTACAATTCCCTTTGACAAGAGCTGTCAAAAGGGTACCTGCATATATTTTGGAGGCTTGACAATTAATACTGTTACGTACGTAGGGGGTGGGTACCGATAGAAAAATGACACTGTTACGAAAATCAAGAATTACACTTTATTCAGGCACCGTAATTACACAGACTAATTACAATCGTTAAACTAACACCGCTAATAAACACTTTCACAATCACACAATCACTTGTTAACTCTCTTTTATTTTCTCTCTTGATGTTCACTGTATCACTGTTTAGTTGAAACTGTCCCGCCGACTCGATCGTCGCTCTTTATATACCACGGTACACAATCCAGAACATTCGAGTAGGTTCAGGTACATTCTCGAGTCGACTTCTAATAATAATAATTAAATACCTAACCGTCGCGTCGGCCAGCTCGCGTGTTTATACCTACTCCAACAGTAGGTAAGTAGATTTATACCTACTTGTGAGTCGCGTCGACGGCTCGCGTGTTTATACCTACACCCAACAGTAGGTAGTAGTATACCTACTTGTGGTGAGGTAAGTACTTGTGGCTTCCGAAATATACCACACTTTTCTCGATCTTTCGAGATCATTCTACTACATTCTGACGCATATAGGCACTGTGTAGTGGTTTGTATGCGTCGACTTGGATACTGGAATGTTCTTTAGGACCTCTCGAATGTTCGACGTACCTCTACGGCATTCTAGCCGTTGTTTCTCGACCCCGGGGCGTAACACTACCCCCTTCTAAAACGTGCTCGTCTCGAGCATGATTATCTCCATAGTATCGGCCCAGCCGGTCAATGTGCACAACCTTGCATGGGCTGCGGTGATTTCTCTGTATCCGATACGTGACGTCGTTAATCCTGGTCACTACCTTATATGGTCCGTCCCAACGACGATGTAGCGAGTCACGCAACCACACTAGGGAACCCTCCTCGAACTGCGATTTATTAACTCTCCAGTCATGTTGCTGCCTCATCGTGTTGCTTTTCCATGGTCCATTACAACGAACGCCACTGCGTATCTCCTCCAACCCATCCGTAACGGAACGCCTATTGACCAAGTCCCCCGGCTTCCGCAGCTTCCTGCCAAGGTTTGTGCTATCGGCGCTTCTATGGGCCCTTTTCCTTTTTGGACAACTGGACCGCAAATGCCCGCGTTCACCACACTGATAACAACGCGGTACATACTCGCGGTCACGGAAAGGCACTTCACTCGCACAAACCTTTCTCACTGAAAGTGGCTTCGAGTCACGACGTACGGCCTCCACCTCCAATGCATGAGCTACTGCATCCTTCAAACTTCCATGATGCCCCAATCGAACAGCAGCTCTTACTTCCATATCACGAATACCATCGATGAAAGCTTGAAGTAGCATGCTGTCTACCAAAGAGGCGGATGCCGACTGGTACGCCTTTCTCACCAATGTCTCTATCTCCAAGGCCCACTTCTGCAGAGACTCGTTCCGGCCCTGGCTGCGATCCTTCAGCTGTGCTCTGAAAACGTACTCCAAATGTCGGTCTCCATAGCGAGTCTCTAGCGCCTCAAGTAGGCGGCCATATGTCCTCTCATCACCTAAGACTTCCAGTACAGCGAGAGCTTCGTCTCGTAGAGCCAGTGTGAGTGCTGTCTTCGCCTCCTCTTCACTCCATCCATTGGCCTGACAGACAGACTCGAACTGCAACTTGTACGCATTCCACGAGGATGTACCGTCAAACGGAGGTACCTTGAAGTTCCCACACACCGGTACAGAGCCATCAGACCTGCTGCTGATCCCGGCAGCCACCTTAACTTCCAGTTTCCGTAAACGGTTCTCAAAGTCCTCCACCTTCTCATTGATGCCATGTAGACGATTCTCGAATTTGATGTCCATATCGGCTAGTTTCCCTTGTATTTCCGTTATCTCATTTTTCCATTCTGCAATGGCCTCTCGCACTTCACGGAGCATGCACGACTGTTCCTCCTGTCGATTACACAATTTCTTGTATCGTTCCTCCTGGGCTTTAGCTTGTCTCTCCTGGGCCTCCCGGGCTTCCTGCTGGGCCTTAGTTTGTCTATCCTCGGCTTCCCGCTGGCTTACACACAGCTTCTTATACTGCTCCTCCTGGGCTTTGGCTTGTCTCTCCTGGGCTTCCCGTGCTTCCTGCTGGGCCTTAGCTTGTCTCTCCTCGGCTTCCTTAAGGGCTCGAGATTGTTCCTTCAACCAAATCAGGATAGTGTTGAGGTCAATCTCGGCCTTCGGTCTTGGTGACGATGCCGGTGCAGTGACAGTAGATTGACCAGCCACGGCTGCCGTAGAGTCCTCCGCTGCACGTTGGCTCCGGGTCTGGACGCCCTCCGGTTCTTGCTCTCGTGGAGTGATAGGCATTTTCTATCCCACTTCTGACACCAAATGTTACGTATGTGGGGGGTGGGTACCGATAGAAAAATGACACTATTACGAAAATCAAGAATTACACTTTATTCCGGCACTGTAATTACACAAACTAATTACAATCGTTAAACTAAAACCGCTAATAAACACTTTCACAATCACACAATCACTTGTTAACTCTCTTTAATTTTCTCTCTTGATGTTCACTGTATCACTGTTTAGTTGAAAACTGTCCCGCCGACTCGATCGTCGCTCTTTATATACCACGGTACACAATCCAGAACATTCGAGTAGGTTCAGGTACATTCTCGAGTCGACTTCTAATAATAATAATTAAATACCTAACCGTCGCGTCGGCCCGCTCGCGTGTTTATACCTACTCCAACAGTAGGTAAGTAGATTTATACCTACTTGTGAGTCGCGTCGACGGCTCGCGTGTTTATACCTACACCCAACAGTAGGTAAGTAGGTGTATACCTACTTGTGGTGAGGTAAGTACTTGTGGCTTCCGAAATATACCACACTTTTCTCGATCTTTCGAGATCCTTCTACTACATTCTGACGCATATAGGCATTGTGTAGTGGTTTGTATGCGTCGACTTGGATACTGGAATGTTCTTTAGGCCTCTCGAATGTTCGACGTACCTCTACGGCATTCTAGCCGTTTTTCTCGACCCCGGGGCGTAACAATACGTTTGCAGGTGACAAAGTAGAATTACTAGTGATATTCAATTCGTTCAAAATGTCTAAAAAAGGAAGCTTCTTTTCAGTTAGCGCATGACAAAATGCTTGATCTCTAGTAAAGAGCAAACCTACTAAAAGTATAATAAGCAATTTCTGTCTCACCCTCGGCGGCAAATCGCAGCCCTTAATGCCGCAGTATTGTCAGTGATTTCAAATATTGAATTTTAGACTATAAGAATAAGTTAGGAACAAACATGCCATAAAACAATTGCTGGGGGGATTTCTCTCTAACAGCCCTTGACTAGGTACCTGTCACTGTTGACTGTCGTTGTACGGTTGTCACGGATGTTGACGAAACTTGAGGCAGATTGCTTAGCTTGTAGTGGCGAAGCTAGGAGGTAAGCCGGTAGTGAAAAACGAAAAACAGGCACTTAACCAATGCTTATTTAGTTTTTTTATTTGTCGTGCTTATTTGAGCTCTAATAAATCCCTACGCTACTTAATTTCCTTGAAAATATTTGTTAATGTGCCTGGCATAGGCTTGTCTTGCACTACCGGCTTACCCCCTAGCTTCGCCACCATTAGCTTGATATGATATAAACCGGTATAACCGCGGATAAGAC
>SJJU01002332.1:0-30525 GCA_012932125.1 Conopomorpha cramerella | reverse complement strand
AGTACTTTTCACGCAACCTTCGGCCAGGACATCACCAATCTGGTCTGTATATGTCCTTCTGGGGCGACCTCTACTCACTCCGCCCATTACATCACCCATATAAATCTCTTTCGTCAATCGACTTTCATCCATTCTCTCCATATGCCCAAACCACCGAAGCATGCCCTTTTCAATCTTGGTCGCTACGTCTTCCTTCAAACCGCAACTTTCCCTTATCACACTATTCCTTATCTTGTCATTCAATGTCACGCCTTTCATGCTCCGCAATGACCGCATTTCTACGGCATTGACTTTACTTTTATGCTTCTTCTGCCATACCAACTTTCACTCCCGTACATTAAGGTAGGTGCCAGTACAGCGTCAAGGACAGCCAATCTTGCCTTTTTCGACATGAATTGGCTCTCCATAACACTGCGAAGGGCACCGTTAACCTTATTACCCGCACTCAATCTTCTTTCAATATCTTTGTCAAACTTTCCATCACTTGTAAATAGAGATCCCAAATATACAAACTCATCCACTTGTTCAACTTTCTCACCGTCAATCATGCACTCACAAACTGTCCTTTTATTATTTTCGACTACCATTACTTTGGTCTTACTAGCATTCACTTTCATTCCTTTCCTTTTCAATGACTCATTCATACAATTAATCATCTGCTGCACTTCATACGCCGACGGTGCAAGAAGAACTTGATCGTCAGCATATAAAAGGCATTTGATGATTAAACCACCCATATCTAGACCAATCACGACCTTTCAGATCTTCCAAACAACTGTCCATGAACAGATTGAACAGCCACGGAGACGCTACGCATCCCTGTCTGACACCTCTATGGATGCCAACCCAGTCTGAGTAGGTCCCGTTTACCCTGACACAGGCACTGGAATCATCATAAAGTGATTTCAAAGCCCGTACCAAGGTCCTGTCCAACTTGAACCGGGACAGCAGCAAAGTCCACAACTCATTCCTGGGTACCCGATCATAAGCCTTCTCTAAGTCCATGAAAGCGCAGAAAACCTTTTGGTTTTTAGCCAAAAACTTCTCCGTCACCTGGCGCAAAGAGAAGATTTGGTCGGTGCATCCCATTCCCTTCCTAAAACCAGCTTGTACATCCCAGATTTTTTCATCAGTCTCACGTATTACCCTTTTGATCAACACTTTTGCATACATTTTGCCGACGATACTAAGAAGGCTGATTCCTCGGTAATGTTTGCAATCCTGCTGTGAGCCCTTACCCTTATACAGTGGAACGATTACGGCTTTTGCACCAATCACTTGGTACTCGGCCGTATCGCCAACATGCATTAAAAATAAGGTACAGCAGGTTCGCCACCACCGCACCACCAGCCCTCAGCATCTCCAGCGGAATCCTATCATACCCAGCCGCTTTTCCATTTTTCATTCCTTTCATAGCCTTGAAAATTTCATTCATAAGTATCTCCCTTTTATTCTCTTCGCCATCCATATTAACCGCATCAACCAAAGTCGACGCGGTGCTACTTTCAAACAAATTTTCAAAGTATTCCTTCCATCTTCTTACAACCATACTTTCTTCATTCAAAATTTTTCCATCCTTATCTCTAATTGTTTTCATGCTATGATTCTCTGACTTACTTCTGGCTGACCGGACTAGTTTCCAAAATAGCCGAATATTATTTTGGAAGTTGTCAGAGAACCTCTTTTCATTCAGCTCTTTTAACTCAATCTTCTTACGTACTATCAGTTCTTTCACTCTCTTCTTTAAGCACTTGTATTGAGACATTTTCCTTTCACTTTCATCCACATAAGTTGCTTGGGTGTTGGCTCTCATGGCCAACACATCCATCCATGCCTTTTTCTTTTCATTCACACCCTTGCTTACTTCCTCATCCCCCCAGAGCTCACAGTCTCTGGAGACATTCTTCCTCTTTCGCACCCCGCATACCTCAGTGGCTATCTCAACCATACCATTTTTAAAAACATTCCATACATTATCTATCTCATCTTCTCTTATTTCTTCATTCACTATACTGAGTTTTTCTTTCAGCATATTAGTCTGCTACTGGAACACGAGACGACCACGAGGTCCATATTAGTCTGCTACTGGGCATAAAACTCTCTAGTTGCACGCTAAATTAATTTGGTTACTGTCTCTCGCATCCAGTTTCCGCCAGCCATCTTACGCATAATCACCATCACGCATCAATCCACCTTGCCTAAGGGCGTCCACACTTTGTTTGCCGAGACGCGAAAAGTCGTTTACGCCAACGGTCATCGGTTCTAGTGCTAATAAGGTCGGCCCACTGCCACTTCAGTTTGGTGGGCCGATCTGGGGCACAGTTATAACATAATGGGAGGTTTTCTGACAGGTGGCTTATTATAGTTCTAAGAAATGTCAATAGATGGCACTACCTAGACGGGGTTGGCATTTCATATTTTTATTTTTTGTTGACAATTCTAAAATGAGTTTCTCCTTGAGATCATGTCTGATTAGCGCCATCTGCGAGATGTTTTGGAACTACTTTTGACATATCTGAAGGTATCAGAAAACCTCTCATTATACTGTCATTGAAATTTAAACCTTACAGAAATGTTACGAGTACTTTCAATTCACCCGTTGCAGAAAAAATATAACTTGACCTCCAATCGTTATTTCACTTACATAATTACTAATGCTTGTAAAACATCGATATTCCTAACAGAATAATGAAAATGAGATACTAATAAAAAACCCGTCGAAGTGCGCCGTCGCGGAGCATGGGTTCCGTAACAAACAATTGGAGGAATAAATAACTCATGTATGTTGTATTTGTTTTTTTTAGTAAATGTATGTATAATATAACCACATCAGTGGACAAAAAGTATAGTACCCTGTGGTGTGAGGCAGGAATGCATTTTCACCTTATACAATAACCCTCGTATACGTAAAGATACTACTAATAGGTTTGACAAACCGGGATAAACTGCTTGCAGTTCATCACCGGCCCATATTTGTCCACTGCTGAACAGAGGCCTCTCTCAATTCCACGTCACTGTGATCTGTTTTCGGCTTCTCGCATGCAGCATCTTGCGTATATCATCAGTCCACCTTGCCTGAGAGCGTGCTACATTCCGTTTGCTTGTAGTTAGTAGGTATTCATATAAGATATTATACACGCCTCACGTCTTCAATCCTACAGCGCGGTAGGCAGAGGCACTTGCTAAGCAATGCCCACGGATCACTAAGCGTATTTAATTCAATGTGACAGGAAGTGAGCCCATCGCCGTTAATAGGATTCCCACACCTTTTGGTATGCGGGTTTCACGATGTTTTGCTTTTCCTTCACCGTATGAGCGTTGCATTGCGTACAATAGGCTCTGAAATGGAGTCTTTTGAGAAAGATAATTTGGTTGTTTCCTTAGAGAACTCTAAAACCGAAGGCGTTTTGCCAAGTCGAATTATGACGTCATTGCCTCTTTAAGTCTGGGTTGAATATCATAAGGAGAGGGTGATTAGTAACTGTGTAATTTAATTCGATAGATTTTTTTTTCATCATCATCATCAGCCACATAACGTCCACTGCTGGACGAGGGCCTCCCCCAATGAGATCCATCATTTGGGGTGATATGCCAGTAATCGCCACGCTTGGCAGGCGGGTTGGCGATCGCAGTGGTGTTGTGGCACAGAGAGCGCTTCTGCCCGTTCTCTGGAGAGCTCCCTCGGTCGCCTCTTACGACCACCATGACGGGAAATGTTGGGCTGGAGTGGTGACACATGTATTCTATTCGCCGTCACCACACGGCTCACAAACCGACGGCAGATTTTTTTTAGTTGTTCATTTTGACAATACCAACAACGTTTCTAAGAACATTGCTCGGGGTCCTTGTACACGCATTTATTTTATATAGTGTAATTTATCCTGAATTTCCCTCAGGAACATAATTAATTGTGTGTAAAACCGCTGGGGTACCAGATTTGTTTTATGAAATGAAGTTGCTAGGCAACGAAAACTCGACTCGTATAATTATTGGAACAATGAACTTTACCTCAAGTGTTGGTGTTAAAGTTTGTGTGAATAACTGAAATGAAGTTGTAGTTCACAACGCGTGCAGTATGCACCTACGCTAAGTTCATTCTACATATCTGACCTAACCTAACCTATTGTACCTATCAAAGTTTGATAAACAAATATTATTATGTCGCACATTCATTGAAATAATAGGTACCTACTTGTGTTATATTTGCATTCAAATTTTCAGTCGCTCATTATAGTAATTTGTCCTACGCTTAAAAATTCAATATTCAAGGAAATTTACTCGAAACATATTGCAGTAATTTTTTTTTTTGTAAAATTAAGATTCCAATTACTCTTGTAATTTTATTGCTTTCTGAAACTCACACTGCTCGAGTATTTTTTATTCGATCGTTTTATTGTTTCCTTTAATTTCAAATTTGCAATGTTCTTATGGTGTGCAATAACGATTACCTACCTTGTGTATGTTCATGCATTCCATAGTTGTCAAATGAAATTTTGTATCATACGAGGATTCTTGCTGAATTATGCAGTTCCATCGTGGTTTATTCCGAAACTCCATATGAAATATAGTATTTAAATCAATCTCGTCTTGACCTCTTTCTCTTCTTTTCTCGTCTCTCCAGTACAAAGATAAAATACAATACAATCTTTTGCCTCAATAGTCACTGCTAGTAACATAGGAAAATGAAAAGCGTATAGTTTTTGTCAAGCCAAGATTTTCTTGAACTAGTTGACTAACCCACAAACGTTGGCTAGATAAAACAATAGGAATAGATCAAACGTGCGCAAGACGTAAAGAACTTACTAGGTACCAGTATATTTTTCCGGTCGAGGAATACAAACAAACCTAATAAAAGTAATGGAATATTACACTATCAGCTTTTATCCATTACAGGGCGCAAAAGCGACCTCTAGTGTGAGAAAGGTACTATTAGGCGATAGGCTGAGAACACTAATACCCGTGCAATGGCACATCAAACCGTTTGCCTGGACAACTAGTTATTATAATACACACATCAACAAAGTACCTAAAACGAAGAAAAGACCAAGACCAAGAAATCATAATACATTGAATATTCAGTAATCAAAGATCCTTGACGACTGTAGAGTAGAAGGAAGGGGCAAAGAACCACAGACTAATTACCATTGCGAAAGCGATACACAGAACATTTGTAAAACATGCCAAACGTTGTCTATACTAATAACATCATTGGAGCTGAAAGTAACCTTTCTAATAAGGTACCTTTTATACTTGACGTTTTTCTAAGAATATTGTCAATTTTGACTTCATTGTTTTTTTTCCTTTACATGAAGAACTATATATTCGTAATGTTTTTATTTTACAGTCCAATAACACTCGTCACAAGCTTACTCCGTCGTTTTCAGTAGTGAATAGGAAATATTTGAACGCTTGATCTGATTGAATAGGCTCCTTTCACTCGTGTAGTTTTTCTCGACATTGACAAATATATCTGAGCAACATCTGCCGGTACAGCTAGCTTATTTTTATTTTTTCTCCATGACATGATAAGTCGACGAGTCGGAAAACAATTATTATCATTTTGTTTTCGTTGTCGACATTCTGTTGTTTATACGAATCACAGCAAAAATGTATAGGTAAGTATTATTGGATCGTATGTCCATTAGCATTACTGTTACAGTACAATTACAGTTTCGGCTAAGTCTGTGACGCTGTGATGTTAGTCTTCATTCATTAGTATCGCATATAATCGTTTTTTTTTGTACCTTTTTACGTGAATATTTAAAAATACACATTACACAATCAGTTTTTTATCCATACTGAAAAGTTTTGTTTATTTTTACACTACGTCCCCTCATACTCGTATTTATTCTACACCCATATTATTGATATCTTTAGGACAAAACAATCATAATCACGATGTGATATTAGTTACAATAGTACCTACTATTTATTCCGACGCGACGCCTTATTTCCGGTTAATACATTAGCGGACAATAATTATTATTAGCATTAGCCATTATTAATAGTAATAGCCGAGCATGTAAGAACGCAACACGTTAAAAAGTTAACAACGCAACAACAGTCATGGCACATTTCTTTGGTTTGATTTAGTACTGCAATCAACCTTTTGACAGCTGATCATCCGCACTTGTTTCCAATTTCTGCCGTGTTGTGCGCTGCGGTCGTTATCTGTCTGCCACCACTGGACTTCCCCACAATAAAAAAAGGATATGATAATGGTATCTCAGAGAAACCGAGGTAAACACTCTAAATCTCGGTTTAAAAATACTGTTATTACTGACATCACCTGCACCAAAAAATGTCATGTGTACCTAAATACCTACAGTGGTAAATGGAATAACTGAAATTACGCAAAATACCTACAATGATGTCGTCATAAGTATGCGGCGCGTGATACATTATGTCAGCATTAATGCTTTTACTAGGGTTAGGTATAACAGCCGAAAAGATAGTAGGAATTCCGCAAAAGGAATTAGGGACATATTCTTTGAAGAGTTCATTTAGGCTAAGCCTCTTTGTTTCACTTTGTCTTTTTTTATTACTTACTTCTTATTTTTGTAATTTTTTTACAAAGGTACAAAATACAAAACATTTCTTTTACTATTTTTGTGAATTGTACGAAAACATTTTTTTTAATTTACTTTTTTGTTTTTATTTGTCCTACGTTCCCCGAAGGCAGTGTTCCGTATTTAGATGATAAGTCAATTTATTTTATAAACAGTTTTCCTCAGAGGCTCCTTAATATCGCATGATGCGTGAACAACCAATCAGAGTGCGTTTTTGTTATATGTGGTGTCTTTCTTGCTAGGCCTGCAGGAGTGGTTAGAAATCTTTCGAATGTTTGACACACACGCGCCTCAAGATCATGGGCCGGGGAGTAAAGGACCTTTTGAAAATTGATTATGAATTTAACTACGCTTGAAAAGGAAAGATCTTTTTTGAAGATCTTGCCAGCCCGCCTGCGCCTGCGCAAGCATGGCGATTATTGCCCACAAATGATCACGAAAACCCTCGTCCAGCATTGGACGTCATGTGACTGATGATGATTATGAAGTTCTTGTATTAGTTGAGTTCAAGCGTTTTTGGGCATATGGGCAGGATGGATGAAAGTCGATCAGCGAAAGACATTGATGGTTGATGCAAGGGCCCAGGTGACTTAGAGGAGGGTGAAATACGTCCGCCAGATTGGTGATGTCCTGGCGGAACTCGAAACCGTAGATCGTGTATGAAAAGATGTACCTATGAATGTAGATGAAGTAAAAGAGGTATGTCATGTGACCGTAACGAATTGAGATCTTTAATCTCTGCCTATTCCTCTGGACGACAGGCTTCAATCAGTGTATGTATGTATGGAAAGTAACCTTTCCACTCCCCACCTCCCCAGACAATAATACCTAAGACGGCAGAGTGGTTGCAATCAGACATAAGGTACTTTTGTGAATATTAATTTCTTTAAACAGCGATTATCGGTTACTGTTATATTTTATACCTTTGTAATGGTTTTAAGCCACGAAACGGAGAAAGTTCTCAGTTAGACGCGTATATATTTTTTACAGAGTACTTACTCCACTTTTCATAATATTTTTTTTTAATTATCGAAATCGGATTACTCTGAAAGTAAATATTTTGCTTATCACTTTGAGTATTTTTTGTAAAAAAAATTACTTGTCTCATTATCTATTAACATTTTATTATTTTAATGTAGGTGTACTGCATTCGACTACACTATGTGTTAATCACGTTGTAATCAACACCGATTCATGGTAATTTATAGTTAAATTACTTTCTTAATTGATGTTACTTTCCCACAATTAGTACCAATATTATTAATTGCTGTCAAAATTGCAGTAAGTAATTTTGTAACAAAGTGGTGGTTAATTGCATTACGCCATTGTAAGTGATCACATTACTAATTTGATACACTGATGTAACTACTGAGTATACAATTCAACGTAGATTAGGGCGTTCTAATCGAGTTTGAGGAAGTTTAATCGACTGTGTGGTGACGGCGAATAGAATACATGTGTCACCACCCCAGCCCAACTTTTCCCGTCATGGGGATCGTAAGAGACGACCGAGGGAGCTCTCCAGAGGACGGGCAGCAGCGCTCTCTGTGAGTTAAACCACAATAACACTGCGATCGCCAACCCGCCTGCCAACCTTGGCGATTACTGGCATTTCACCCCAAATGACGGATCTCATTGGGGGAGGCCCTCGTCCAGGAGTGGACGTTATGTGGCTGATGATGAATCGACTCCATGTATCTGCAAACTATTTAATTCTTGGCCCACTTTGAGAGGTTTTCGTCGAAACCATTTGTTTCAACTCTATGTTATAGTTCGTGCATTTCATGAATACGCGCGGGCCTTGGATGTGTGTGTGGCAATTTTGTTCGTTTGAACTGTCAACTAGCATGTCCATAAACGACTCACACATCTAAGGCGCGCATTCAAGAAATGCACGAACTATACGAACAAATTTACCGAGTCATGCATCACAACAGAATACAAAGGTTGGCCGCATAGTGCAAACGTAATGTGGCTCACACTGTAGTACTATTAGAATTATCGTCCATTACAGAATGCACCTTAAAATACTTAATCCTACATAAAACCTCCTTAATGGTTACCCTACTGCAGTATTTGTATGGGAAGTTTTAAATGATCCGTGTCTTTGAAATTACGAAAGGCGTCACCGTCACAAAGATTTTAAGCCTAATTATAAGGCCGTACGGCGTCGGCGGAGATAAGTGTGTCTAGTCAGCCTGAACTTCAAGCTGGCTGGACATTAATTTCTATTACTCTTCTCTATCATGTGACGCCATAAATCAAACGTTATTACCGTCACAAATTGCATCACAGCATGTAAGTAAAGGAACCATATTCGGAAACGATTCCATTATTGAGATCTAGAAGTTCCAGCCAGAAGTTTTGTACGTAAATTAAAGCTGGCTGGACAGTTTTTTGCATTTTTCTACCCGTCCCGTACCCGTCACAAATATATGTGGCGCCCGTCATAGAAATCTACGTTACCGCGCGCGTACTTGACGGCTTCAGAAAGTTGGCAATACTTGTATAACCGTACCATTCCACTGGCCAAGCATGCATTTACTTATACACTTATACACCTATATTATGTAGGGTACATACGGTAGGTTTGATAAGGGACCCTTTTAGGGAACTGTCGACACAATCGCAAGACTTATGAATGATGATGAAGACGTGGACAAGCACTATGTACGACATATCAACGCACTTAAGTATCAAAGATTAGGTTCTATAACATTTTAGCACGTTTTAGCTTCAGCGCTGATTGAAGGAAGTTAATTTTAGTTAAAAAAAATCATGAACCCACGCATTTTCTTTGACGTAATTACGTACCTAATTAGTAATAATTTGGTGCTTTTAATTTTCCATAAAATTGTCTTGTTTTTATTAATTTGTCTCCGGTACCCGAAGTTTATTGCGCCGGAAACGCCCAAAAAGATTCCACTTGTAGGCGGTCACCCATTAAAGAAACCTTTTTAATGGGTGAGCGCCTGATTTCAATGACCGCGTCCAGAAGTGCTTAACACAATGGTGGACAGTAAAAAAGACACAATATATTTTTATTGTCATATCGACTATAGCCTTTCACTGTGCGCCAATGTGTTAATTTCGATGTTCGATTCCCCAAAAGTCAGGTAAAAAATAGCATGTCCCGACTTTTTTTACTCGTAGTTTTCTTTTCATTTTTAACTACAATAAATGTGAAAGGCTATGTAATAATGCGTGTAAACGCATTTTTTTTATCTGCATACATTGTTTTGCCTCGGGAGATGACATTTTGAAAAAAAATATCATTTTCGTTTCCCCACATTGTCGCCATAGAAAAAGTTGTTCATATTCACGAGCCCAATCACCTTTTTAAGACCATTGCTCGGGGTGCTTTTACACTCTGTGTCAGAACCTACTACAAGATATTTTACTATAGACAGATCAGCTGATCTGGCAAACGTGGATTTGCCAACATACATTATTAACAATGTTTCTCTACATTATTATTTATTATAAGTGTTATTCATTATGTAAACCTTCCTCTGAAATTACTCTATCTATTATAAAAAAAAGCCGTATCAAAAGACGTTGTGTAACTTTTAAGATCTAAGCATACACAGGAACAGAAAGCGTCAAGCGACATTGTTTTATACTACGTAGTGATTCTAGCTACGCTGCATTGGTTCGTTGTAGATTTAGACCAATTATATGACAAGCGTGGCACAATAATATAGTTCAATACGATACCTACATATATTACAACATTTGACCACCAATATTTGTCTACTGTCCTTGTAGCTGTATAGCACCAATCTATTGACCTCGTCTCACTAGGTACTTTCCAGTATTCCTCAGTAACGTTCCCGATGGATCAATAAAGTCCAGACCAAGACATTACCAATAATACCTGACCTTCACTACTATACAACGCTCATAGCTTTCAGCTTTTTGTTTGACGTTAACGCTTTTGTGTCTGAATATTGAGATATTATATCACTTGTTTACAAATAGGAGTAAATTCAGTATATACTACATGTTCAGGTCCGTAATCTCCAAAAGAGCGGACAGAACCTTACATCACAATATTCACATTTACCACAATAAGGAGTAGCTCATTGCCTTAAGTTGCTAGCTCATAGCCAAAATAAACCTAAATTATTGAATCTCAGAGTCGGGTCCTACGACATGCCAGGAACAAAAGCCGCTGATGCACTTACTTACATCCAAGATCAGCATTGGATAGATTAGATTATATGATAGCTATATCCTACAGTAAGTGAAATCTTCTCAAAATATTATGTTTCTGTTCTGAGTCTGATGTTTTCCAGTCCTGTCCTCTTACCGTACACATCACGGTTAAGACCAGAAAATTATAACATCTGTAGGACTACTCCACTATTAATTTATAACTAACAGATCTGTGAATACTCAAAATAAGACAATAGAAATTTTATTGTTACCACGTCGACGGGCGGGAATCCCCGAAAGGGTCAAAATACTGACATTTTACAACAAAAACCAACGCGCAAATCGGTCGAATCGCTTTTTATGTGACGAAACAATGAACAATACTTTGTGTTACAATTTATACGGACACACACACGGTCAATCCACCCCGCGGTTGGTGTGCCAAAGTAACAAATTGAAACAAGCAAAACTTTTCGAAAATCTATTGTTATGTTAATAATATGTCTTAATTTCGCAAAGCATTCACCGCCTGCCCACTTTCTGTTGGAGAATTAGTTTGGCCTTAGACCAATTTTCCGGAGATTATAATATAACATTAGTCAGTGTATGTACAATGGGAGACGAAACTAGTAGTCTATCAGTTAATAAATTATAATATTTCAGTTCATGACTGTGTAAAATTGTTACATTACCAAGTACAGAAACATGAGATTCATCTATGATCTTCTAGGTACATTTCTTATACATAATCTTCTATTTCATTTTATTCAAAACGCATCGCATACAGTTCTTTGAAGCGAATATTTCTTTGTCTATTACGCCACATCGCTATCAGTGGGAGAGCACGATATTTCTCACGAACATCTCTGGAAGTTGTTGTTGGTACGTGCGTACCAACATGGTGACAAGAATTATTATTGCACTACAGTTCTAAGGGCCGTGTTCTGAAACAATAACCAGTATCTCAAGTGCTGATTGAGTTGGTCTCTTTTACACAAACACTATTAGAACGGGACACACGTTAGTTCAGGAGAGATCTGTACTTACTTGATGGTAGTTTCAGAATACGAGGCTTCGGGTCAAACGCTTTCGTAATTTGCAGCAGCAGGAAAAGGTATTCGTTTCTGCTTAACTAAAAACCCTGTAGTAAAATCTCGTGCACGTGTTTTGATTACTACAGTAGTACAGCATTCGCCTAATCTGGGTCGTAAAAAGAATGATGCAAGTCGTATTTTTTCTATATGCGCCATCGAATCGACCTGGGGGCGAGATCTACGCTATAGAATCGTCGTAGTCTCGTACATTGCTGTTTTTGCTGGCGCAAAATTTGCGATTTGTAAGCAACAGCAGCAGTGAATTTACGTAACAACTGAATTGCGATAGAAAATGATTGCGTCCAAATTACGAGACTTGAGCCCCCGGAGTGCGAAAGAGATTATTCGGATAAGCCAGGCACTTGCAATTTGTCCATCTAATCCTCAAATGTCAGCTTAAAAGTCACCCAGGAGTTGTCCAAAGGGTTTCTCAACATCACAAAGCTTTTGTGCATATGAATTTATATATTTAAGTAAGGTATCAATAACCTTTTCCTCATATGTTCAATGTCTCAATCGCCTTTAGCACTCATAGTACTATTTTCCGCAGTCGAGTTACCCGGACCCTCGCCAATGACTTACCCAGCACTTCTCATTGTACCCCGCTTGCTGGCAACTTAAACTTTTACGTGTTTCAAATGAATAGGGGAGCTATATTGCCACTTGACGGGGCATCGTAAAATTGCCTTTCCGAATATTAAACTCTTGACATAACATCGTGTGCTTTACGATCCAGCCAAAGTGTTGTGTTGCTGATATTTAAGTAGTTTCAGACTCAGCTGAATCCTCTCTCTTGGCACAAAAATAATAACCCCGGTGAGGATGAGCGAAGAACGTTTTGCGTTTTAATATCTACTAGCGACCCCGCTGTGTAGCCCGTGGTTTATGTAGTTTATTTTCTTCTCCCTGGAAATTTTGAGGTGAAAATGTAGCCTATATTCTAATCTGTTGGTTTTGTTGAAGGTGTTCACAAAAACAACGTGCCGTCCAAAACATGAAAGCTCTCAAAAAAACCCACTTGTAGGTGGTGAGTGCTCGCTCCCGATAGGTTGCAACCAAAATCAGCGGGACTACGAGCACTTCAAACGATTTATACTTATGTATACGTACGTTTTCAGAGTATTTAGAGAGAAGGCTAGGTCTACGGCCCGTATTTTGAAACAATACTCGAGGAACACTTGAATAGTTCATCATAGTTTTAGTTTAATAGAGGAGTTTTTTAATTCTACTGTATTTTTTTGTTACGAACTTTTGGTTGAAAGCTGTGGTGCTTACTGTGTGGTACTATGTATTTAATTTTGATCCGTTCTAATAGTGAAATCCTCATAGGCATATAATATTTACTGGTTGAAGTTGGTTCTGTTTTCTTGAAAGTAACAATGACTAAATAAAAATAGTTTTAACAAAAAAAGAACCAACTTCAACCCGTAAAATAAACAGTAAAAAATAAATTTACTTCTTACAAAGTAATACTTATTTTCATTTAAGTTGTTTAATAAAAATACTTAATTAAATAATTATATTAAAATATTGAAGTCGGTGAAAAGTAAATGCTGCAACAAGCTAACCAAGTAATTACAAACTAAATAAATCAAAACAATAACAGTATGAGAAAAAAATATGAATCGATACTAACCTAATATACCTACTAACTATCCAAGTGCCTTACAAACTACTAGTTGAAGTTGGTTCTTTTTTTGTTAAAACTATTTTATTTTACGATTTTGAGTGATGGGTCGACCGAACAAGGATGCTTCTCGCATGAGAAGACGACGGCTATGTGAGACGGAAAATGATAGACGGAAACGATTAGAAAGTCTTTTTTTGGCCGCTAGGTGGCGCAACGTGTAGTACCGTTTGCGGTTGCTCTCTAATTAAAATATTAGTATTTTTAATAAAACAACAATATAATACAAACTTTTATATTTTTAAAAGACCTGAGTGCTTCTCTGTACGAGCAATAAATGAAAATCAGTTAAAAGTGAAGTGTAAAGTGACAAATTTTGAATTTACCGTGGGCACTGGCCGTTATTTTATACAAACAAATTTCTATTGTTCACTGTACTCACCGATCAAACTAAAATGAACTGCAAGGCATGTCACAACACTGTTCTCAACTCTGGTGAGCATATACGCTGCACTAAATGTGGAGGCCACTTTCATATACGGTGCCTAAACATGACCTCTGCGCACTATCACTCCAACAAAGATGCACTTCGCAAATCCTGGCAATGTCCCGACTGTTCAAACGTGAACACTGCACGACGAGTCCCCAGGAATGACGACACTCCTGTCCGTAGACAGCACGAGACACCGCACGCCCTCGACATGTCATGTGATGACGTTCACCAACAACAGTCCCCACTTAATCTACAGGCACTGTTCACAAGGTTCGAATCGTCACTAAACAATAAACTCGATGATGTCACTAAGGATTTTCACAACACCATAGCTGAACTCAAAGCAGAGTTCTCAAAGACCACCGACTTCTTCAGTGTCCAAATCGGTGATCTGGTGCAGTCCCTACATACCGTGAACGCGAGGATTTCGGCATTGGAGCAGGAGAATGAGCGCCTGAAGCTGGAGGTTGCCAGTGTCACGCGAGTCCAGAAGAACGTCGACGCGGAGGGACTTCTTGAGGTGATCGACCAGCTGCGTGTGGACCTCAACGACCGGGACCAAGTTTCTCTACTCAATGACGTGGAAGTCACCGGTGTCCCGGAATTCGAGTCGGAGTCGTGTAGCCACATCGCAACCCTCGTCGCAGTGAAGCTGGGCGTTCAGCTCGATCCCCGGGATGTGGTAAGTGCCGCCCGCGCTGGCCCTCGCCGGTCGGTCCCGCTGGTTGGCGAGCCTGCGCCTCGTGCAAGGCCCATCGTGCTGCGGCTGGCGCGACGATCTCTCCGGGACGAGCTGCTGAAGAGTGCCCGCGTCCGCCGAAGTGCCGCTGTGTCCACTGGCGACCTGGGCCTGCCGCCCCATGACGCCCGTCGAGTATACGTCAACGAGAGGTTGACCAAGACGAACAGGAGGCTGTTCGGCATGGCCCGGGAGGCTGGTCGCTTGCACCAGTGGAAATTTGTTTGGTCGAAGGAGGGTCGAGTCCACGTCCGGCGGGATGTATCCTCTCCTGTCCACCGCATACGGTCTGAAAAAGACATTGGAAAGGTTTTTGGTTCGATGCCTGTTGGATCATAGAATTAATTTATTGTTTTTATTTAATGTGTACTTTAATTTTAACTTACCTTGTTGCTTTTATTTTCTGTTATTTCTTTGTTGTATTTTTTAATGTGTTATTACTTCTTTTGTTCTTCTGTTGTTACTTGTTTTGTCTTATATTTTATTTACCGTGCTGCTGTGCGAGATCTGTAAGTAAGGTTATAATAGTTAATACTAGGGAACACATCACATATACACTAACATTTTACAAATGCAACTTTTTGTGTTTAGAACTGTATTATTTCCGAGTTTGCTTACTTTTATTGGCACCGGCACTCAACCGAGTACACAGTGTTGTTCTCCATTTGTATGCCATCTATCTGAGGTGCTCGTTTTTCAATAATATTCCGTATTTTCCCAAAAAGCACGTGGTTCAGCCACGTTCGATGCAACGCGAGGTGTCTGCCGCGCGTGGGCTCTCGCCAGGGTATGCGGTGTGGTCAGGCGCCGATGCTCTCGGCCGCGAGAGAGGCGCGGGGTGGGCGGGGGGTCACTATATCGGCACTAATGAGGCAGCGATACACAATAGACGCACTTTAAGTGCATTTTTATTTTGGATTGCGCGATTGAACACATTTCAATTATTTACGTATTCCGATGAATAGTCTGAGCGAAGAAATTGACAACTTCACAGTAAGCCATTCTTTCAAATGTTCTGCAGATGGATGTAAGCAATATGTACCGAAGCACCCTACTTTGAATATTTTTACGCAAAATATTCGATCGATATCCGCAAATTTTAACAACTGCGAAATACTTTTACAGCAACTTGATATGGATCTAGATATTATTGTATTCACAGAGTGCTGGTTATTATGTCATTCGAACTGCAATCTTCCACACATAACTAGTTATTCTCGTTTTAACACTTATAATAACTCGAACCAGAATGATGGAGTAGTAGTATATTTAAAAGATAATCTAGATTTTACGGTGGAAGAACCCAATTTTTTCGGGTCAGCAACAGTGCTTCTCATTAAGATGAAACACACTGCTGTAATATGTATATATAGGTCACCCTCCTGCAGCAATATTGACCTCTTTCTGGATGCACTTTGTCAACTTTTGAACGATGTCAAAACTTTTGCTTCTGTTGTCATCACCGGTGACATAAATATTGACATAAAGCCATCCTCGGTTGATCCGCGCCAACAGGATTATTTGAATGCTCTTGCATTTCAAGGCTTTCTCCCTGCTCATACATATCCCACCAGGGAAGAAAACTGCCTAGACCACTTATTTGTTCGCTTAAAAACACCGAGTTATTCATTTGTTATCGAATCCACTGTTACTGATCATTATTCTACCATTATATGTATTTATAAAAAGTTACCTCGGGTTCCTGCCATCACCCAAGTTAGTACCACGGATTATAGATCATTAGATCATACCATGAAACACATTGACCTATCTCCTATCGTAGCCCTATCGGTGACGGAACCTGATCTAGCTGTAGGGAAATTAGTAACGCTTCTTGCAGATAGTATTGATAAACACACCACCAGTAAACTTCTTAGTAGGAGAAAACAAATTTTGAAACCTTGGATCACCCCAGGCCTACTCAGGTGTATACGAAATCGTGACGCACTTCACAAAAAGGCTCAGATGTCACCAAGCGATTCTGTTGCAAAAAATGTGTATATTAGGTATCGCAATTTTTGTAAGAAAATTATTACCAAAGCTAGACGCCATTTCGATGCTGTGGAATTGACTGAGGCAGGTAAAGACCCAAAGTTATTGTGGAAAACGATTAAGCGCATAACGAACACCAGTAAAGCTCAACAGCAGTCTAAAATGTTGCTAACATCTTCGTCAAGTCCAGTTGAATCGTGCAACGCTGTGAACAAGTTTTTTGTAGAAATGGGTAAAAATCTTGGAACGGGATCACAACCCCGCCCACCACGATTCACTAACTCCTTAGGTGGTAACTCCTCCACGGTATCTTCATTTGTCCTTTTACAAGTAGATTCCGATGAAGTGAGTACAGCCATTACCTCCTGTAGAGTATCTGCTGCCACTGGCTGGGATGGTATTTCTACTGCATTCCTAAAAAGGTATTGCAACAATCTGTCGTCCACCCTGTCTATCCTTTTTAATAACTGCCTAGTAAAGGGCATATTCCCTTCCTGCTTTAAAAAGGCTATTATACATCCTGTGTTCAAGGGTGGCGTTGGGAGCAGTGCAAACGATTATAGACCAATCGCAGTTCTGTCATCGCTGTCCAAGATATTTGAAAGGCTTATAAACAACAGACTTATGGACTATTTAGAGAGAAATAACCTGCTTTCAGCAAAACAATTTGGTTTCAGGAGAAATCACTCTACTGACCATGCAGTTCAGAGTCTTGTTAACAATGTTGTTAGTAATCTTGACAGTGGTAAAAGAGTTTTGACGATATATCTAGACCTGGCAAAAGCGTTTGACACTGTTCCGAGCCCCATCCTTTTACAAAAACTACACAGAATAGGTATAAGGGGAATACAACATGACCTCTTTCGGTCGTATCTCTCTAATAGGACTCAGGTGGTGCGTATCCTCAACTACAATAGCAGTGAACTCCCAATCGATTACGGTGTGCCACAAGGAAGCATCCTTGGTCCTTCCTTATTTATAATATTTATAAATGACCTCTGTGATCTCGCTGTTCCAAATGGGAATATTGTCACCTACGCTGACGACACAGCCATTACCTTTAGTGCTTCATCTTGGTCTCAATTGGCTCTGGTATCACAATACGGCTTTAATCTGGTATGCGACTGGCTTAACTTTAATTCCCTTACTCTGAATACTTCAAAAACCAAATATCTCCCCTACTACCTCAACTCCTTCTCAAAACCTCCTTCCATAAATATAAAAGCACACTCTTGCCAGTCTCGCGATCAATGTGCATGTCCCTCTATTGAAGCTACTGAATCAATCAAATATCTCGGTGTTATGCTTAATAGCCATTTAAATTTTAAATCCCATATCGTTAGCCTAACTGGGAGAGTACGAAAGCTAATCTATATTTTTAAAACATTAAGATATGTTGCTAATCCTTCGCTTATCAGATCGGTATATTTAGCTCTGTGCCAATCAATCCTGTCATACTGCATAATATCCTGGGGAGGTGCTGCAAAAACTACGATGAAGCAATTAGAAATCGCCCAGCGTGCAGTACTCAAGATTGCTACCTTTCGTCCCATTCGATTCCCTACAAGAGAGCTATACAGCGAATGTAAGGTACTAAACGTGCGACAAATGTTCATCTTGCAATGCATCTCCACTCAACACCGTCTAACTCCTTACTCTAAGAGCACCAAGAGGCGTAAGGACCGTATTTGTAAGGTACCTAATGTTAACCTTGCATTAGCCAAGCGTTTCATTAATTACCTAGGCCCGGCGTTATATAACAAAATTAATTCCGTGATTAGAGTTCACGAATTATCTAGCAGTGAATGCCGATGCAAAATGCTAACTTTTCTCCTAAGTCTCACATACGACGAAACTGAAAACTTATTATATTCGTGTCAATAAATATTTTACTTTTATTTTTATTTAGAAATGTTTGCTTATTTTATGTGTACACACACGCACTCGCGCACTCACACACACACACACACACACACACACACACACACACACACACACACACACACACACACACACACAAACACGCGCACACCTAATATGTTAACTGTATTTTGAATTGTATACTGGCCTCCTTAACACAGGTTATTATATAACCTAGCTAGGAGTGTCAGGGCTTAATCTTTATTGTTATTTTTCTTTTTGTAATTTTTTTCTTTTTAAACCTTTGTACTGTGTGTTTTATGATGAATAAATTATTATTTATTATTATTGTGTACATACTTGTGTTCTCGACGTTAAAGTCGGATTTTTTAGACTCAGATACGGGCTTAGCCAAGTATTCATCGTCTTTTGTGGTGTAGTGTGAGTGTTGTTGCTATCAATGTTGTGTATTACTTGTTCCGCGTTGTGTTTGTGGGTTGGGAGCGTCTTGTGTTTGTAGTGGTAATGATGTTGGATTTAAGAAGCGCCTTACTATTGAGCAGGTGTTAAGAATGACAGATTTTTGTAATGGTATGTACGTATTTGCTGGCAACTGTAATGTATGGAGTGCCTGCTTCAGGGTTTTTGGTATGACGCCTGTAGATGAAATGATGATTGGTATTATTTTAACTTGCTCTTGGTGCCACATTTGCTTTATTTCGTCTGCGAGAGGGATGTATTTTTGTATTTTTTCCGCATGTTTTTGTTGCAAGTTGTGTGTATTGGGTACTGCCACGTCAATGAGGTAGGTTGTATTTGTGTGTTTAAGTATTAGTGTAATATCAGGTCTATTGCTAAGTATCGTTCGGTCAGTTATGATGTCTCTATCCCAGTATAATTTTGCAGTGCTATTTTCCAAAACGTTGTTAGGTTTGTACGTGTAGTATGGAGTATAGTTTGTTAATAGTTTGTATTTTAGTGCGAGCTGTTGGTGAATGTACTTTGCTACGTCATTGTGACGGTGTGTGTACTCTTTGTTGGCCAGGAAACTGCATCCTCCTGTTATATGGTCTATTGTTTCAGTGGTTTGGTGGCAAAGTCTACATTTGTCTGTTTCTATGTTTTCCTTTAATATATATTTAGAGTAGTTTCTGGTTTTAATAATTTGGTCCTGTATGGCTATCATAAACCCTTCTGTTTCAGCAAAGATATTTCCTTTGGTAAGCCATGTGCAGGATGCAGTTTGGTCAACATGATTTTGTGCGAGTTGATGTGGGTATTTGCCGTGTAGTGCTTTGCTTTTCCATTTTTCAATTTTGTACTCGTCAGTTTGTATCTTGTCTGTAGGTTTGTATTGTGTGTTATTTAGTTGTAGTGGGGTATTATTCGTTTGTGTCATGTTCACTATTGCTTTGTGTAGGGGACTTTCTTCAGCTTTTGTAAGGAAGTATGATCGTAGGTTGTCAACTTGTCTGTAATGTAAATTTTTTATGTCAGTGAATCCCCGACCTCCCATTTTGCGGTTCAGTATAAATCTTTGTACGGCTGAGTGTATGTGATGAATGTTGTACTTGTTACACATCGTTCTGGTGGTTGTATTTAGGGCTTCAAGTTCTGTATCAGACCAGCGGATTACGCCAAATGAGTATGTGAGGATCGGTATGGCGTAGGTATTAATTGCTTTCGTTTTGTTTCTTGCTGATAGTTGTGTTTTCAGAATTTGGGTGAGTCTTTGTTTATATTTGTTTTTCAGTGTATTTTTTATTTCGGTGTGGTTTATTGTCGTGTTTTGTAGATACCTATTATTATTATTATTATTATTATACCTACATTATTTACAGTGTTTCTCTGCTATTTATATACATGTATTATCCATATAAACCTTCCTCATGGATCACTCTATCCGTCAACATCCGTTGCGTACTTTTAAAGATCTAAGCTTAGGCCTACATTGGGACCTGCTGGGCACCACCCTTGGGCCTTGGACGTAGTGGCTCAGGCTGTTCCGGGGACGCCGGCGATAACGCGGGAGCGGTCACCGTGGGGTTTTAGTGGGTGCGAGTCCCACATAACCCCGCCGCTGTCCCCGTTAGCGGTGGGGTATCCATAGGGACAGACAGCGATATAAGCCAATTTTCTTTCATACTATGCAGTGATAACAAGTATTAGACAAATTTCACTCAAGCCGTCAGTACTTATTTACATCGCATATTGAATCACAACGTGTGTGCGTAAACACAAGCTTTCACAATCACGTACGTCGCTAATTCACTAACTTTAAAAAAAAAATACAAAGACCCACGTCACCATGCAACATGGACTTAACACTCGTATGGGAGTCCAACGGAATGGGCTTTTTTCTAAACGGTATACTTACATCATGTCCGAAGATATGCCACAGCCCAGCTAGAGCTCGACACACTCAGACAGTTCATTATGTAAGTACAAACTCTGTCACGGCGAGGTTATCCTAACCGTATACAATGTTACAAGAACCTATAAAAACTGTTTAGATTGTTGTACCAATTTAAATCGGTAGTGTAGTACGAGGGAGAGTCCGCGGGGCTAAGTCGTCAGAGGTTGTTCCGCGCCCGTTGTTTCGGAAAACACCTAGCACGACCCGCCCGCCCTGCGACTGTCTCTTTCACTCGTATGGTCTTCCATCTCACTCTGGTCCGCGCAGGGTTGTCACCAGCAGTAATTTCTGGAAAGAATCTCCTATAGAATGGGATTTGTAGCTTTACCCGTTTTCTACAATAAAGTCTGTTGAAAATGTTTCTGCCGTTACTCAGTTAGCGTGACATGCTCTCTCTATCGTTCTTTAAAGGAATGACAGTGATAGTGAAGTCGATGTTAATTTTAATATCAAGACAGAAAGAGATTGGTCTAGCAATTGTGTAACAGAACTAGGAGAACGAAACAAAGCTTTCGTAATGTTGTGTAAATATGGGACGAGTCTTTAGTACCAGATGGAAGCACTCAAAAGCAGGATTCCGGGTTTTATGTCTTAAACTAGTGGCCATTTGAAACTATGTACAGAGATCTTATTATGGAGGGTAAACTGTTGTACTGTTGTAATTACAAGGTCTATTTTATTGCTACGAATACTGTTTATTAAGTAAGCATTATTTTATGAATTAATGTGTATAATATAAAACTATAGGTAGCTAATAATTAAATTCTACAAATACCTACCTTAGTGTGTCGCATACCTACCTTTCCTACCGTAGATAGGTGTTGGATCTAAAAAGATTTCAAAAATACATTTACGAAATACTTTTAAATAACTAATTATGAAGCACCTATTAAAGTATTATTTTATTTACAAATTACTTATTACCCGACTATGAGACTTTTTTAATCTTCTATTCAATAATTGACATTATACAATTCTTCTTCTATACAATTATTGTAGTCTTTATTCTATCCTTCAATTATTGCAGTAATTCTACTGTTGTACAACAAAATCAATAAGAAGAAAATATCTTTTTATTATTTATTTATTCAAGAACTTCGAAAGCCCTACTAACATTATGAAAATATTTACCGTGTCAAATAAGCATTATGGATATGGTAACCCTGCCACGACCGGCCGCCCGACTAATCCACTGGAAGAATGCGCTTCACATCTTTTCTATTCTATAGGTATCGCTCAACCCTTCAGCTTTCAAGGGATGGAAATGGATCAGCTGAATAGCGAATGCTGTTTGAAGGAATATTTGAAAATTTTGAAATTGAATAGTGAATATTCCAAATGTAATGTTATAAGTGGCAAAAAACGTATACCAACCTATGACGTTACCAAACGCTTAGAATAAGTAACTTAAATCGTTACATTATATTTCTAAATCGAGGTACGCATATGCACTTACAAAGCAATACCCATGACTCAGAATGCATATTGAAACAAACATGTCTTCAAATTCTCAAATCAACTAAAACAAACGCCTTCCTAATGTAATGTCTTGCGGGATCAGCGCCACTTGACTACCCTCAAGTAATTTGTCCTCCTGGCCGTACGTCATCTCACTTAGTTGTCCACCATCGTCACACAATGAGAAGTTTTCTAAAAAAAAAAACAATTTGTCAAAGATAGTGGAGAAAGGAAAGAAATGCAACCAAGTTATTCTTTGATTGTTCGCTCGTTCTTTTGTGGGAAATCTTCTTTGAAGAAAACTCATTTTGTCCATCACTGGTGTCGTAAATCTCGAGAGAAGATCACTACGCCAAAAGGGAAGGGCAGAAAAAGTACAGTAGCCATTTCCACCATCATTGACCCAGTTCTTACTGATGGAGCAACAGAAAAACCCCTTTGTAAATTGCAAATGTGTTAATATAAAGTCGGCGAGATGCAGATTTGAAAAGTTTCTTTCCCGAAGCCTGAAGCGTTTAGCAATCTTGCAGTGATCATAGAGTAGTTATTCAGCAGAAACGGACTTTTGATGAACAACAAAATATCCAAAGTTCCTCTACTTCATCATCGTCAGGTCATACTCGTCCACTGCTGGACATAGGCCTCTCCAATTGCATGCCACTTTGATCTGTTTTCGGCTTCTCGCATCCAGCTTCTGCCAACTCACATCCAACTTCAGCATCATCATGCTCATCCATTGTTGGACCTATTTCCTTTCATAGTCATATTTCAGTTCAAATTAAGCTGTGATTAATTTGATCGGCTCGATCAATAGTCATTGTTCCCGTTCTGTGGAAATTCATAACTGAAATCAGTTGTGTGTTGCGAATTTCTGGTGGAGTGAACAGTACATATATGAACAGTATATACGTATATATGGTAATACGATGCCTCTAGAATACTTCTAGCCAGATAATTGAGAGTTAAACTAATTTTAAGGTTAAGAAGCATCATTATTGGTCTAGTAGGCCTATATTCCATGTCGCACTTCGAGTATCCTTTAAGTCGCCTTTTAGTGGAAATCAAGCTGGTATCCTTTTTAATTCCCAAACAAATATTGAATCTTCTATCTTATATGAAGAAAAATCTAAAATATTAACTCCTGGTATACTTTTTTTCTTGGATTGATAAAATTTTGCAAACTCGGACTGATTCGAATGTCATGGAACTGGGATATAGAAATCCAACGATTGCACGTCAGCTATTCTTTGCCTCATTTGCAGCTCGGAGTCGGTGGTGCTGCGATGGAAACGGCGTTGCTTTCACAGTGGAGAGCTCCCCACTTCACATTCGCCGCTCTCGTCCCCACCGCCAGCTTTTGTGCTAAACGTTCACTGTATGTGGATTCTGGATGAATGTAAACTTTCGAGACACATTCCGACAAATTATTCTAAGAAAAAACAGTGAATTCATGGAAATGATGCTGAAGTCTAAGGCATAACCCCTATTGTACATGAAAATAAAATACAGTCGTGAACTAGAATTTCGGGTCACGCATAATTTTGTGTATAAATGCATAAGCAGCAAACAAGGTAAAAGAAACTGTTGTTTAAAGACAATAAAACAGCGAAAAATATTGTTGCCTTGTAAAACTTCTAATTTATTGAAATTTTACATATATGAAAATAACCAACAGCAAACATTCTGGATGTTTGTTCACCAGTGTAGTTAATATTTAGAATTACGTGAAAATGTTCAACTTTCTAGATTCAATAATTTGGTTTCGACGTTGATTAGTCACTAATTTAACGATAATTTTAATAGGTATTTACTGAAAAATCATGCAGATACAGATAATTCTTAAGCTCCTGTAAACACATAACGTACAACAGTGGTCACCCAACTTAACATTTCTTTGAATCAACCGGTTTTATTATCCAGCTGTCAATGCAGCTGAGCTGGGACGTCTTTGAGGCAGCTTAGAGTGGGCGTCCTTCTTCACCAGTTCTGTTCCAAGTATGCGTCATACAAGTCTTGGGTCTTTCATGCTGGTTCCTGATTCTGCAATTTATTCCGGTCGTCTTCGCCTGTCTTGGACGGAGCGCATAGTTCTCTGTCTCTGTCACTGCGTATCGCTACGAGCGGGACAGCAAGATCCTTAGCACGGTCTTCGCTGGAGGTATGCGGGTACATGTTGAGGAGGATTGCACTACTGGGATCGTGCAACGTTTTAATTTGCATGACACCCTTTAAAAGCAAACTAACAATGCTCTGTTAAGCGTGTAGGTGGGGCGAAGGTGACCGAGGATGTTGAGGTTTGAAATACACACATCAAAAGTGTCTAGGGATCAAGAACATTTTTAGCTCTAAATAAATCTAATTTATTTAAATCAAATCTAATCTTCTGGATTGGTCTCCTACTTAATTCCACATACCTGTATCAGTGACTTATCACCACATTTTGAATAAATTATGAATGAATTCAGTTTTTGTAAAATATATTCTTTATTGCAATCTTCTAAAATGAACTTGATCCCTAGACACTTGATGTGTGTACTAATATTATAAAAGCTACAGAATCTGTTCACCAATAATCCCGATGGGTATTCGTACAGGCCCTTGGGATTTTCCCAAGGTTACTGTTGATGTAGAAACAACTACCGATCATAGACTGGGTTTTTGATTTCATCATCATGAGCACATATTTGTTATTTGTTTAGTCATAAATGTTAAGGTATTGTTACGTCAACATGCATGATATTAAAAATGTTCAAGCAAGACTAGACTTTTTACTGATGATATTGCTACTCAAGGTTTGATTATGATCCCACGATGAAAGTGGATGAGGGTCCAAATAAATTTAATTTTAAAGAAAAAAAGAACCGATTTCAACCAGTACTAGTCACCTGCCCATACGTTTATTTTTAAGTTTTCGGGTTTGCCATCATCAAAACCTGATTTCCATCATGGAAATATCTTCTTACCAACAAAGGAAAAAACATCAAAATCTGTTCATAAACGACCAAACATAACGTGAACAAACATAAAAAGTCCATATATACGGTCGAAATGAAAGGATTCCTTTTTTTTTAGCCGTTTCCTTTTTTTTTGTAAGCGACATTTAAGTCATTGACATTTATTTGACACATCTAAGAATCAACAATTGTAAATATGTGAAATAAACACCGTGGAAATTCCCAGTAGAAACGAAAGACGAATATTTTTTTGCGTGCTAGAGCGAGACAAATGTAGAATATGTTTTATTCTCTCACTCTTCATTTGAATTAATCGAACGTGCTCATTAATATGATTTGCCATTTATATTGTCATTTATTCGCACTCAACGGCAGTGTAAGTACAAGTTAGTTCAAACAGTCCGTGACCTGAACAACCACCACAATATTTATCTAACGTTAAACGAGTAACATCAGAAAGGCTATTTTCCTCTGGCATTTTAATGGAACGACAACATTGCATTGGCCTGAACCTAACTAGTTGTCAATATTGGCTCGCCGTTTGTGGGTTAAGACGGGTAAACAATGAGGGGTTTTGTTGAAAAACGTTCCCGCAATCCGACAAGCTTCATTTAGTCTACAACGACTGTTGTGAAAATACTTACCTTTTTACTACAACAATGTGTAACTTACTCATGGTTTTATATCATTTTAACCTTCTTCGCAAACTGAAGAGGTTCTTATTAGTATTTATTATTTGTAAGTTTGTTACCTCATCCATTAGGGAGAAAGGCAAAAGACCGCCCTTGGGCAAGATTATGTCCAGGAGAAACAATAATAAATGCCCACGCTATGTAATGCTCTCAGGATAAAGTAAATAATTTCAAGGAAATCCGTAGGTGCGTAAATTACAATATGAATACGTTAGGTGAATGTTTGGGCACTTGAGCGCGACGCAATTACACTCCAGCGTATAATCCTACCCTGTGTATAAAAATAATAATATCTACCAAAACCTAAAAAGAAAACTTCATCTCTTTTAGTCATTATATATCAGGGACAAGCCCACCTACTTGCCTCTCAGCGTACGGGCCATTCTCTGGAGACGTGCGTGTCTACTTGCTTTTGCCTCTTTTCAACGCACACGTTTTCTTGACTTCATACAAATTTTCTTTGTAAATCACTGTTTTGTTGCCAACTCTCCCCCTTCTGGGACATGACGACCACATTACGGAGACTTCGTTTTGAGGCTTCGTCGTGTCTTCAGGCGTTAACAGGCTTCATATGTTCTTCGTTCTGTATGCCAGCGATTAGCAAACTCACGCAAGCGTTCAAAGTTCCCTGGACTGCTTACCAAGTCCCTGAAGTATATTCCTCAATCGTATTTTAACCCAACGTGATAGGATGAGCCCAGGCCGGTCCCAAAATCCTAACCTTGCAGATCCAGCAGAGATATGGGACGAAACAGGATTTTTAAAACTTCCTTTCTGGTAAACCGAAGCTCTTCACGAAATTTTAGCTTCATCTTTAGCCACATGATGTACACTGAAATATGTGGCCCTACCCCATGATCATTTAGGGGAAAGTTCCAATAATCGGCAAGAATGGCAGGCGAGTTGGTGACTATTTTTGCTTTCATGAAATGATTGTCATTGCACTACTATTTTTATGTCTAGATTGATCGGACTATACATATTAAATACATATATAAAACGGGACAAAATATGCCCCTAGTGTTACTGTCCCTCTTTGACGTTCGTACAGTTGAAAAGGCGTGAAGAGGACAAGACTTCTATTTATTTATTAAAGAAAACAATAAGGCTTACAGAAAATTTCCAATTCGCGCTTATTGCTAGTTTACTGAAAAATAACTACGTAAATCTAAAAATTTACAACTTATAACTATACATAGGTACTACTTAGAAATAAAACCTTAAAACTAACACAAAAACAAAGAAGAATCTAATACTACGAAGTCTACGAATACTACGACTTAGAAGCTTAGGATTAGGGACGAATATTTTGTTCACAACTGAATGATTACAAGGTACGAAATCTTGCTGCACTGAGATACAAGGGTGCGTAAGGGACGAACGCTGTTCTATTCTAAAATAACCCTCAAGGTTCCTCCATCCACTCGTGTGAACGCTTAAGTACACGAATGTCTTTTATTGCGTAGTGCTAACAGACAGGTACCTCGCCTTGAAATTTCAGGTTCGGTGCCTTAAATCACACGTGCTTAGTACAGTCGTCGGCTAGTGTATCTGTAGAGGATTGATTGAGCTGGCTTCGCGTTTGGGTTCTAAGGAGTTGTAGGTCAGATTATGTTATGTTTGTACTTTCTACTTAGGACTGGGAACAATGATCTTACAAACGTTTTTTTTTTGGGATCAAAGTGAACATTGTATTTTCTAAAAATATTTTTGAAGAGACTCTACATTTTCGACTTAAGTTAAAATACTCAATAAAATATTTTATGGATAACGAAGTTTTTTTAAATACTTTGAACAAACATTTGACTACCATCCTGTCTGATGTTAAGTAGCGATGTGGTCTACGATGGAGCACACTTGTTCATTAGGTACCTATTTAACCGCGACTTCAAGACCTTCAGACTGTACTGCGCAGGAAACACAGACTTCGTTGTTGTCCCGTAATGTGAAATATTCGTTTGTATTAAATAGAAGTTCATTGGATAAAAACGTTTAAATACCTAAAGCTAGCAACTTTTTTTGAACTACCAAAATACCAAATAAAATATCTCTTTTGGAAAGTTTTTCCCGCTGCAGTACAAAGCACAAAGAAACGTGGGTAGTTCTATAAAAAACAAAATTATTTTTAGACTGAATTATTGAGTATGTAGGTGTACCCAACGTTCATTATGTACCCCTGGGAATCATAGGTTAAATTATAACATATTGTTACGTACATACGTGAGGGCTAGGTACCAAAAGAAAATTAAGTATATGTATAAGTACAATACTTTTTAAATACAAAAATAGATAGTTAAAACTGCCAGACGCACACAACAAATGTCTCAGCTCATTACTGAAGCAGGGGGAATCGAACTCGCGACCTACGGCTATGAGGCAAATGTCCTGACCAGTACCCCGGTTTTCGGTTACGCAATAACGCGTTAAGTGCAATAGAGAGTTTATTAATTTTATTAAATCAATATTATAGGCATTTTCATCACCAATTTCATCATTTTCAAACCTAAGTTGCTACCCCGCTCTAAGAATAAAAGACGTGGATGTATTTATTACTATGTACATTTTACTACTGAATCTTAATATAGACGCACAAAGAAATCGCCATGCGGGTCCCAGGTCTCAAGTCAACGGAATCATTAAAGGACACTACCACCGTTTCTATAGATAGATAGGTATTTAAATTGGAACCACGCGTAAGTAATCACGTGTTACCCATCGGTCGTTCCCGCCGGAATGTATTGATCGGCGACCTTCACCTACCGGCTATTTCCGACAAAACTGTACTTAAAGTCAAATTACCCATAGTAGAAAGAAACATGATTTTCTCTTTTATTACTAATTTTGTTTGTATTATAAAAAAGATTTCTTTTGTGTATATTTTCGACAGAAAATGGGGGACTGCCGATTGATGATATGTGCATACGAGTGGATTGTTTTTGTATTTTAGTTAAGGCAGGATTTAATAACTCTATTCGCTCTGCAGTTCCGGGCCCTGAGAATTGAGCTACGGTATCCCATGCCAGGCCTGTCAGGCGTCCTAAAGGGTGTCATCGAAGCCTTAGGTGTCGGAATGCGCTTCCCAGTACCTGCACAAAGGGTCCTGAGATGGTCGCCGCCGTGAAAGAGGAGGGTGTTGAGGTGCTCACAGGTGCTGGTCGCTTGTTGAGTGGGACCTGAAGAATGTCCTCTGAGTGCCCAGTACCGGCCCAGCACAGTGATATCTGAAGGTCATCGGGGTGTTTTAGTCAGTAGAAATCTGACAGTACGCCGTCGCTGTCCCCACAGCCGCGGGGTATACTTGAAGATTGGCTCATCGTCTACAAAAAAAGTTTACATTTGTATAATATAAAAATGTATCGCTAAATGTGTTGCTAAACCCAAAATTAGAGTTATTTGACCATTTAACCGCCATTGTCATCTATATGTGATACATGATACCAGAGATTTTGATGCCTATGTTGTTCGGAATAAAATTCAAAATCGTTAAGACGAAATATATCTGTTGGCGGTCAAAAGGTTAAGTATGCATTTATAAGAGATTTTCTCTTATAACTCTTCTGTTGTGCTTATTAATGTCATGACAAAGTTTTTTTGGAACAAAAAAGGAAATTAAAATTTAACTTTAATAGTTCAGACAGAACAACAACTGTCGTATCCATTACTTTGGAATAAAATTAAACACTGATTAAACATACTACACTGTTATTAAGCTGCTGTTAGTGGTTCGACAAACCTATCATTATGTACCAAATATCTGACATAAAAGTAAATAAATAATGACATTCCATGATTTGTAGACAGAGGCATTTGTTAAGCAAATGCCCATTTACTAGAGGCTGAGTCTACCGCCTTTGTAGAATTCACATACGTTGTGGTAAATCTAGAAGCAGACATGTGTCAAATAGCTATTTAAATTATTTAATTCTTACCGTCATTCGTGAAAAGGGAAACGTTCCTAACATTCTTTGATACCCTTATCCGAGTGTATAGTTCGTGCATTTCATGATTGCGCGCGGGCCTTAGATATGTGTGTGTGGCAGTTTTGATCGTTTGAACTGTCAACTAGCGTGTCCATATACGACTCACACATCTAAGGCCCGCGCGCATTCGTGAAATGCACGAACTATACCACCTGTGCTATCAATAGCGGTGTAAGTCTTACAGTCGGATTTTGTATCCTCTGAAATGAGCTTGATTCTAGGAAAATTAGTCGGTGGCACGGTTTAGTTAGTAGTTGTATCAATAACTTAATAATTAAATCGCAAATCTCATAATAAATGCACACATCAAAAGTGTCTAGGGATCAAGAAAATTTTTAGCAATAAAAAAATCTAATTTATTTAAATCAATTCTAATCTTCTGGATTGGTCTCCTACCTAATTCCCCACGCCTGTACCAATGACTTATCACCATATTTTGAATAAATTATGAATGAATTCAGTTTTTGTAAAATATATTCTTGATTGCAATCTT
>SJJU01002331.1:0-56098 GCA_012932125.1 Conopomorpha cramerella | reverse complement strand
AAATAAGCGTCTGTGGTCCAGTTGGTCGGACACTTGACTTGTAACCGGGAGGTCCCGGGTTCGAGTCCGGCTACTGGACGTGTACCAGTGGGACTCTTTTTCAGAGCTTATGTACGCAACGCAACGCTTGTACGGTGAAGGACAACATCGTGATGAAACCCGCACACCACAAGGTGTGTGAACCCTATAACGGCGATGGGCTCACCCCCCTGTCACGTTGGATTAAATACGCTTGGTGAACCGTGGGTATTTGCTTTAGCAAGTGCCTCTGCCTACCCCTCTTTGGGATTAAAGGAGTGAAGTGTATTTTTTTTTCTTTGTTTTTACGAGAAATATCCTACTGAAATTTTTACTAAGTTACATATTATAATTCGTTAAAAGTATTTCTTAGAGAAAGTCTGCGGTCCAGTTGAACAGAACCCTTTAACGGCGATGAGCTCACCCCCTGTCCCGCTGGGATAAATACGCTTGGTGAACCGTGGTCATTTGCTTAGTTTTTTTTAGTACTATTGCCCTTAGAGAAGTACCATAAGTATACCTGATAATCTTACAGTATAGTTACTCTACAAACCCAAGGAATTAAAATGAAATAACAAACGGTTTTTGGGAACGTAAATCTTAATTTATTTAGTGATATTGTACGCCAATACAGTGTAAATTGGACCTTGGTGACTGACCTTAAGGTCTAAAAGTGGTTCACGCGTCACCGACCGCGTGTTTGGACTTGAATATACGAACTGTGTTATCGGAGGAGCCGCTGACGAGTAGAGCTGGATTCGACCAATCACAGCACAGCGCCTTGTCTTCGTGGCCAGTCAGGTCGTATAGCGGCGTACGAGGGCTGGAAATGTATATAAATCGTATGAGTTCAGTTTGTACCAACAAGCTTCTTTCTTCATCATGCACAAAGAGTAAAAAGATCGAAAGGGGAGTTTTATCATAGATGGCGCTAGCTGTGTTAGAAAATTAAACCTTTTCATTGAATTATGAGACTTAAATGCTATGCCAACCGATAAAAAACAGAAGTTAAAACTTACGTCAACGTATGAGTATGATTACCAAATTATGTCATATTTTTAAAAGCTTACAAGCCCCTTGCACAGTTGTATTTAGAATTAAAAATAACTGTACTGTCAAAAATGTTACTCGCGAATAAATATTGCTTAAGAAAGAGAAACTACGACATTTTGGATTTTCCGGAGACCTTTCGGAGACATTAAAATTTAAAAATAAAATTTAGAATTTCCCGCTATCTGTCCCTATTATGTATGCTTGTACCTTTAAAACTACGCAACGGATTTTGATGCAGTTTCTCTTGATAGATAGAGTTACTCTAGGCGAAGGTTCATATTACATGCATAGCGTAGTAGAGTACACACTTAATATCAGCATTGCATCTTCGGCTCTTGCGCAGCCGGGCCCACTGGTATAAAATAAATCATTATAACCTATTTCTACCTCCTTTTTATATATCGCATAGTTCGAACAAAAAGGACCCAATGCGAAACACGTCGATTTTGTAATTTAAGTTTTATATCTTTTCTGATAAGGTTCAATTTCATAAAATTACAAATTTTGTTTTGTGTCACTTTTGTTCTCACGGTGCGATATAACCGATTTCAAAAGCAGCTCCCTACCTCCTAGTGTCCCACAACTTGAGCAGGGAGTCGTACGACGCGGAGATGAAGAGCGTGTCTCTGGTGGTCGACCAGCGCACAGACTGCACCCAGCCACTGTGCGATGTGAACGTTGTTTTCACTAAACTCTCTGAAATTGTCAATTCGAAATATGAATTAAACAGCAAGATAGCAAAAATGTTAAAACTTCAAAAAAATTAACTACAATAGTTGATATGTGTACCACATGAAAACCGATACAATTGACAACTTTGCATTTCGAATGGATATTTTTATTGAAAATTGAATAAAATATAAAATTATTTGACCGGTATTTTTTTATTATACATAAAAATAATGTTTTCATTCATGATTTTAACTTTTAATATTGTTTTTTTTCGAAAGAGCCTAAGCGCCATATGACGTCACTATTATGGATACACAGATCAAACAGAGATAGAAAAGAAAACTATAGCTGTCAATGTCAATTTTCAAGTTGTAGTCTGCGCAGATCATTGTTTTGTTTACTTTTGTATCAATTTAGTTATATACACTTTCACCCAAGTTAAAAGTGGTTTTCATTGGTTGATTTTTTACAGCAACATATACATAAATGCAGAGACAACAGAACTCTTGTCCTTTTTACTCCTGGTACTGATTTACGCCTTAAACGAAGGATAAACGTGGTAAACTTTCGGCGAATCTAGCTTTATTACAATTAAAATACACATTTATTTCGTCCACATAAATATCAGTTTGTTACGACGTAAAATCGAATGTACTGCACAAACCGTTAGATCTAGGGTCGTAGAGACGCACGTGTCGGTCGGCGGAGGCTGTCACCACGCTGTTGCTTAGCGGAGACCAATTGGCGTCGAAGAATGCTTTTGTGCCTATAGAAAAAAAATATTTGCTTAGGAACTGCCTCTGCTCTCCCTAGTCTGAAATATAATATCATACATTTCACGCCTGTCTCCCAGATGGGCAGGCAAAGTACATATCTCTATTTATCACGATCCTGACATATCCCTTTCGCGTAAAAGGATCCCAAGCAATGATCTTAGAAACTCTGCTCGGGGTATTTTTACAAGCAGTATAATAAATATAAATATATAAATATTTTACAACAACACACACATTGCCTTCATCCCATGTTAAGTAGCTAAAGCACTTGTGTTATGGAAATCAGACACGAAATATACTTACTTAATTTTTTTTTTTCTTTAAAAGCTATTTATAGAAATAAAACCAACCCCAGAACACAATCCAACCAAGTACTTAAAAGCTACATCACTAAATACCTTCGCCAGCTGGGGGGAATCGAACCCACCGGCCCTATGGTAGCAGGAGGCAGACATTGCTGAACCCACTACACAACGGGCCCGTCTAATATTATTTTTTATAATATTTATATCATATTTTATAAATATTATTATTTATAACGCACACACAATAATAATGTGTGCGTTATAAATAATTACGTTGTTTTTTTTATATTAGTCTGGCTGACTTTCTAAGTAGAGTTTTGAGATCTTCTTACTCTTAATTTCCATACTTACCTACATATTTACTTTTTCATTGATATAGGTATATAATCTTGGTAAGAGTAACCAAACAATGAGTACAGCCAATAATTAACTGTAAAAAAAACAGTATTCACACCTGCAATCTCCTGCTTGATGCCCTCAAGACTGCAATCCCACAGTTTGAGAAGATGGTCCCATCCACTAGACAGAACTGTGTTGAAGTCCATCCACTGGACACCGGAGACGGCACCTTTGTGTCCTTTCAGTGTGGTGAGAGGTTCCTGTGCAATTGCAATGACAATGAGTACCTACTTACACTTCGCATTGATTGAAATTAATCAAGCTTTAAGAGCCCTGTAGATTTATTTACATTTAACATTTGACTCACTCTGATTGGGATCGTATAAAAGAGACAAACTACAGTTTGTTACAGACCATCGTTTCAGAATACGCGTCTAAGATTTGAGACTTGTAAGGGATAGTATTCCGTTCCTCCATCAAGCTACAGTTTGTGACAGCTGTCAAAATCAGCATCTTAAGTGGTCGCCCGCTTTTGAGTGCCCGTAACGCGTGCAAAAATATCCATAGATTTGAAGTAGAATGAAGGGTTCGTAGCCCCGCTATGTCGATGGCAACCGATTACCGAAATTAAGCACTTAAGTGGGATTCTTTCGAGCGTTTTTGTCTCAGCTGTCCACCAACCACGTGGTCTAACGATCTGGGGGCCAAGTCTGCTACACTCTCGTAGTTGCATCGCTCTGGCATCGTAGCGGTAAAAGATGTGCATCGCTGTTTTAATACGGACGACAGTGAAATGAAAGGAACGAAATCGGGCTCCACTGGTTAAGACTGCTGGGACCGTATTGGCGGAGAAAGGCACAAGACCGTTCGTTGTAGCACGCCTTTGGAGCGGCCTATGTGCAGCAGTAGACATTCGTGGACTGACATGATGACGATGATGAGTACATAAACCGAGATGCGAAGTCTTTGAGCGTGTTGTGAACATCTAACTGTTGAGTTTACCAAATGCTTGACATGGGCTTTCAATTCCGATTAGCCGTAGCCGTTCGTGGGATGGGACGGGTACACACACAAGCCAAATCCATTATTAAGGAAGTCGGTCCTGGCTCAAACCGTTTATTTGGAAAGCACCAATTACAACAAGCATCACAAATACCAATTACAGAAAAAACAAGAATTAAATCAATTAGCTAAAAAAAATGCAGAGATATTTTATTTAAGTATCACCCACTCACCCTAACATCAGCCTGTTGTGGCTTACTTTTCTTTTTTGCTGGTGCATTTTCTTCATCTGATAAACCTGAAAACAAATTATACATTATATCATATTTATAAAAAAATGTCGAAATATGGAAAAGCTGGAGGCTTTCCCATATCATCTACATCTTCATTACATCATAAATGTAACGAAATTTTGTATTTTTATGCAGCTTCAAAAAAGGAGGTTTCCCAATCCAACCATATATATGCTTGTTTTTTTGTGGAAAACTTCATAGTTTATGAACCGATTTTCATGTTTATTAATTTGCGGGGAAGAAAATTGATAATGGCATACCAGACAAACCGAGGGGAACTTTAAAAAATCATAGGGGCTAAATTCTCATAGTACTAGTTGAAGTTGGTTAATTTTTTAAGCAACTTCAAAAAGGAGTCTTTCACTGTGCATTCAACTTTTTTAATATCAAGATACAGGGCTAATATAAGTTAAACTAAATGTACTTACTTGCACTCCAAAGGCATATATTGTTGTCCCATCCACCTGTGGCAAATTTGGCACCATCAGCAGATACTCCAACACACTCCAAACCCTTCTCATGGCCCCGACAGGCAACAATGCAGTCCACTGAATTCCCTGTTATGTTCCACTTCCAGAGCATTGCTGATTGATCGTGCGAACCACTGGGAATTAATAAAATATTATTAGACAATAGAGTAAAAGTTGGTCAGTCTTTAGTGGACTACTTAAACCATAGACCAAGAACAGTTGTGATGCCTTGCAATGCAAAGGTTTTGGTTTCAAACCAGGCTTAATGAAACCCACATAGGTTTGTGAACCTATAATGGTGATAGGCTCAACCTTTACAAAATTGGCCTAAGTATTGGTGACAGTGGGCATTTGCTCAATTAGTGTCCTATCAACCGCACTTTGGAATTAAAACGAGTGAAACATATTTTTTTTACTTTAAGCCATGTGCCGCCCCAGCACAACTTTTCCACAACAAGCCATTGTGGGGTTCTTAAGATGCAACTGAAGTAACCGTCCAGAAAATGGGCAGTAGCACTCTGCGTGAGTTAAACCATGCACCACTGCAATGTCTAACCCAACTGCCAAGTGTGGTGATTATTGGCATTTCCACCCAATTATTCATGGAAATCATTCAAGTCTCCACCAGCAGTGGATGTCTTATAACTGATGATAATGATGTTGTTTATTGTTGATAACAGAAACTCACCTCACAAATACAGCTTGGTCATTGTTGAATGAAACCCAAGATACTGCCTTCACAGGAGATGTATGACCAGGTATGGCAAGCTTATGTTGACCTTTATTGTTCCAAATATGAACACTATTGTCAAAGCTACCTGTGAGTATCCTGTAATCATAGAATAATTTTGTGAGCAAAGGTAGGAAATTTTAGTGTAATACCCAGTTTAATAAGTGCACATTTCTTTAAAAAAATATTTAAACTTGTTCAAGAATTGTTCAAGAAAATGTTCAGAATAAGATTATCCTTAAGAAATGAATTGACTAAACATTACAGCTCCACATAAAAACATAATTGCAGCAATACCACAATATTTTAGTATGATTCTTATTGTTTGCTATCAGCAATAGAATTGGTATGATCACAATTACTAAATGAGTCAAAATTTTTATTGATATCATATGTTGTGAAGAAATAGAAACTTACCATTGGCCATGTGCTTGCACTGCCGACACCCAATCATCATGCATCAAACATTCTTGAGGCTTTGGCGCAGGAAACCTTTCCAAATATTCCACTTCCAAAGTTTGTTCCGTTGATGCTCCTTTCTCTTGTAAATGTTCCGACAGGGGCGAACATAGTATTTCCCCACATACAATGAAATCAAACTCGATAGGTTTTGTGTAATTTGAGTTGGTTTCTTTCAGGAGGGCATTTACTAACTTGTTCAGATCTGATATTTGAACGCTGCTTTGTATAGCATACGGCGTATCGGGAATGGCATACCTGAATAAAATATGCAATCGTTAATGAAACATAGTAAAAATTAAGAAGTACCACTCTGATCTATCACCAATAGATCAACAAACTACTTACTGCTCTTGTTTAGTTACGAACTTCACTTGAAGTTGAGCTTCTGAGCTTTCAGTAGCCATGTTTAAACATCAGATAATTCAACTAGTTACTATTAAAAATAAGGTAAATCCCTGCAAATGACAAAACTTCTTGAAATAAACAATAAAATAAACTACACGAGCCGCCCGAATGGCACACACATGGGTTTGAATGGTTGATTGATGTAAATACTTGACAATTGACATTTATATTTTTTTTCACTATGGATTAGTTTTTTGGATTGTAGACTTAATTTTTTTGAAGTAATTAAGGATTAAACTGAAGAATTTCGGATGTTACCAAAATATAGGTACTAACTTTTACTATATTGTATGTTCTTAAGTATTGTGGTGGTTTTAATATTATAATATTGCTAGCCTTTACGGAATAAGACCCCTATGGTAAGTTTTAAAAACTTGACGAGCTATTGATTGACACTATTGACAGCTAGATAACCTAAAAAATCGTAAGTTCTATTTTGCAGCACGGTGTTTTGGGAAAGTTTTGGTGTTATTTTATTGTTTCAATGTTGTTATTCTTCTAAAGATGGTTATTAAAGTTAATAGTGGGGAAGACCCAGTGTCAAATAAGTATAATTTCACACGTAAAGCTGGTAAAAACATTGTTGAAAACAAACCAACTTTTTCCCCGGATGGAGAGTGAGTGTTATTTTGTCACGTGTTTACGAAAAATAGTATGGCTAGTTAAATACTAACAAGTTTTAACTCTTCAGGTCACTGGTGGTTATCGTAGAAAATGTTGTACGAGTCTATAACATTCAGACAGCCGACTGTGTTCGCACACTTGAAACAGAACAACCTATTGATAAACTTATTTCAATACATTTTGCTAATGATGGTTTTAATCTTTATGGTTGTTCTAATAAAGGCAATGTTACTGTTTGGACATGGGCTAATGGAGCCGTTTTACGTGAAATGGTAAGTACTACGGTATTATCAATTTATAATTGGTAATGATCCATCAAGTTATATCATTATTTAAATTAATTATGTCATGTTAAGACCCAGCTTTTTCAGGTTCAGATCAAACACAATTAGACTTCCAAGCTGTACAGCACCTTCAGTCTGTCTCATTTCTTCTGTATGAATTTTGATGAACTTTTTTCACTACAAATAGGACTTAAAATTTTTCAAAACATGAATCTTTAATTTATTTTCCCTTTTACAGGCACTACAACTGCCACCTTCAGTCAACGAGGTCCTTACATTTGACCTAATAGATGACAATGAATGCTTCATAGTAGGTACACAGACAGACACTCAACATTTGTTCCTGGCCTCATACTCAGTGAAAACTGGAGTCATATCTATAAATTACAGGAATGTGTCAATAAATAAACAAAACTTTTTGTCTGTGTCTCTTGGTGTCTGTGATGGAGACAGATATGCAGCCATTTGCACTGGGACTAAAGCATTCTATGTACAGAATTTAGTTCAACCTCATCTTAAAGCACAGTAAGATTTTTAAACTTTTAAATTTTTTAAATTTTAAGATTTGTAAAATTGCATGCTAAATGATTTTAGCTTATAGTGCTCCAAAGATCTTAGGCGAGTGGCTAAAAAGCTTACACCCCATATAAGAGCCATCAGAGATGTTTCTATGTCTATTCAACATAGACATGCCAAAAGAGCCTTGTAGCATTGTATGTATCTACCTATCTACCTTCCCTGTGGGTACGGTGAGACTGTAGCCCAAGCACATGGTCTGACAATGGAATAATTGACAACTTTGCATTTCGAATGGTAAATGATATTTTTTATTGAAAATTGAAGAAAATATAAAATTATTTGACCCGTATTTTTTTATTCAACACAAAAATAATGTTTTCATTCATGATTTTCACTTTTAATATTGATCTTTTTCCAAAAAGAGCGTTAGCGCCCTATGACGTCACTATTATGGATACACAGATCAAACATAGATAGAAAACAAAAACTATAGCTGTCAATGTCAATTTTCAAGTTGTAGTCTGTGCAGGTTGTTGTTTTGTTTACTTTTGCTGTTAGAAAGTTGTGTTTATTTATTTGCTAGCCACGTCGAGTCAGAGTAATATTACTTCTAATTCTTCTTCTCTCGTTCAGGTTGATGCATTTTTTGTCGATAGTAGTGAAATAGCGTGGTTTTAGGTTTATTCCAATAAGAAAATAAAAGTACCGAAATAATTGCTATATTTTTTGTTTTTAAACTGACGATTCTGCTGTCACTAATATTGTCAATTTTATTGATGTGTAAAAAAAATAAGGATGGGCTTGAATCCCACCTATTTCGCACAAAGTAATGACGTCATCACAGATATTTCACATTGTACGTATTATCTCCGAATTTACGCATCTAAAAAATATAAAGTTTTTTGCACAGCATCCTGAAACGAAAATACAGAAACGGTTTTTTTAATTTATACTGCTATTAGTTATGCAAAGTTATCAATTTCTCGAACTCCCCTTTTTGTATTTATTCTTTAACCTTTTAACATCATATTCTATATGTCACAGGAGACAGGAAGTCTATGGTATACAAATTCTTAAAGCAATGTTTGGCATCTGGCAATCAAAAAGTTGCAAAACTTTAAAGTACAAGGCTCACAATTCACAATCCTTCACCCAGCGTTAGTGTGATTCCCAGTGAAAATATTTTCTATTCAATACAAACAAACAATCAACACTTTCCTCTTTCTAACATAAAGTATAGATTAAGGGCCTATTTTTCTTTTTGACGTCATCATCGCTGCATACAAAATCGCTTTCCTATACGTATTATCACACACACATAGACAGGTATACAAAATGTCTGTTTTGATATTAAAAGTAATTTTCGGAACATTGGTGTACATGTCAAATGAAAAGTGTTTCGTTCAAATTTCTCGAGTTTTATAGTACCTACCCACATATTAGTTCGGGTTACACACATTAACATGTTTAGGGATATTTCAATGAAACATAAATATCTAAAATCATACTAACTTTTTGTTAAGACCCATATCTTAAAATATATCTTATTTAATATACGATTATAATAATCTTTTGGTTAAAATTAAACAAAAAAAATTTTGAAGAAAAACTTCAAAATTACTTTTTTTTTAAAACACACAACCCAGGGCGTGTCTATTCTCAGCAAAAAGGAGCGCGTTTCATCTGGCTTCCACTTTCCAGGATGTACCCCTGCCTATAGCCAATCGGCTGGAGCTTTTAGAATTGACATTAACCCCCAACCTCAACTTTGGCTCCTATATTGAGGTTACGGCCCAACGCGCAGCCTCTGAAGAAGCTGGGCATCCTCTCGAAGGTGCGGCGGTATTTCACACCGGAACAGTTGTTCACTGTGTACTAAGCACAAGTTCGATCGTACTACTATATCGGAATACTGCTTTCATCTTTGGAATGGATCAGCAAAATACCAGCTTGAGGCTCTGGAGGCAATAGAGAGACATGCTAGAAGGTTGGAAGGTGACGGCAGGGTGTTTGATGTTCGACTATAAAGACTAAAACATCGCCGAAAGGTTACGTGCCTATAATATGTCTTCTATCGGGTGCATTTCGGAGAGTGTGCTACGGAGACAACCGCGAGAACGGCTAAACGTCATCCATGCCAGGTGGATATACCATTTACGCGAACCAAACGGTTTGCGTCCACTTTTATAGTGCGAACCGCCAGGATGTGGAATGCCTTCCCGAAGCCTCTCCAGGTCTGAACGACTTCAAGTCAAGGGTGAATAGGTACCTAATGAACAAGTTTGCTCCATCGTAGACCACATCGCTGCTTTACATCAGGTAGGATAGTGGTCAAACGCTTGTTCATTGCGTTTAAAAAAAACCTGAAGAAAACATTTACAAAAAAATAATCTGTGGAGTGGCACCTAAGTCATTTCTGACACATCTGCAACGGTTCTGCATACTCAAAACAAGGGTGTCGATATCCTGTCCTGGATACTGTCCCCAGTCTAATGATGAAGATGCAATAAAAGCTGTTTTTCATGCACAAAATCTTCAGGGAAATTCTGGAGAGCTCTTTTCTAAAGCATGTCCTAGACATGCTCCATTGAATCAGGGTAAATCAGGGGATGGAGCAGGCCAGTCTAAAGATTAGATATCGTGCTGTTGTAACCAATTTTTAATGATACGCGCCGTATGTGGACTGGCATTGTCGTGCATTAGCTGGAAAATTTGACCCATTTGTCGTCTGTGGGGCAAGATTACAGGCTCACCTCGGCTCGCGCACCTCATCCCGGTATTTTAGAGCAGTCATATTGCCTTGTATCCAAACGAGGTCCGTTCTACCGCCAAGACGGACGAATCCCTGCCCAAACCATAACTGTATCACCTTAATATGAATGAACTTGTTGTGGGTGCTGGAGTTTCAATCATGTCCACTGCTCTTAACATTCGTTCCTGGTCAAGTGTCTACGTGACATGATTAAATGAACACTCCGGTGTTCATTCGTTTGACAAAGATTTAAAGAAGTTTGTGGAGTTTTAATCAAATCATAAGCTTTTCCCTAGACCATGTTAATGTGTGTAGTTATACATATGTACCAGTTCAATGAATGCCTTCATTTTCAACCGCTGTTATCTACTTTCGTGAAATCGGCATTAAATTTGGCTTCAAAAATCAAAACGCCAGTGGGTAAATGGCATTTTATAGGCAATTTGCTGCTCGAACTGGTACATCAAGAAGCTGTACAGGTGCAGCAGATGTCCAGCCGGGATGTACTGGAAGGAGCCTAAGAGTTTCAGGCCGTTGTTGGGGTTAGATTGGGTAGGACACATACTAAGAGTATCGGTAATAGGTGATAGGCGGCTATATGGCCCAATGATAGTTTTGGCACCCTACATCCCTTCGGCCGACTTTTACTAAATATGAATGAATACAATGTGGTATCATTATTTTCCTGATCACGAGGCTGACAGAAATAAGGATATCCCTACCTCCCTACATAAATAAATGTTAATTATATTGTTCGTAATGTTTATTAACTTACAATTAAACAATTCACAAGCATTATTTAAAGGATTTATTTTCTTCTGTCTTTCTTCCAGTTGAATAAAATTCTTGGTCCGCTTTCTGCACAGAGTTAAACAAGTAGCCAGCTCAACAGCTTAAAACACTTATCGACTTCAGGTTTATCTGGCAACACTGTTTTCTAGATTGATTAAATTTTCGTTTTCGACTCTGAAAATAAAAACGGATTATGTTAGTTACTGTATGTCACTTTACACTACAAAAATCGAAAATGAAATTGAACACGATAGTACTCCCATGCCTCATACTAAATGACATAATACTATGCTACCAACGTGAAAATATACCCGATTTTGAGGGTGACGCTTTATTGTCATATCAATTTTATTTGATATGGTTATACGTCAAAGTAAAAGGAAATGGATGTTTGTTTACAGATTTCTTTGGACTCTTTTTTTTATCATCTATACAAGAAAACGACCATGAATCGTACAGAATATAATACTGTCATCAATTCCTGACAAAGAATAGTGTATGAAATATAGGTACTTACTCAGAAATATATCCAAAAAGTGCACTGCACACATGCAAATTATTTAGAGAAAAATTGGGCGTGACCGTGCTCCTAGGACGGCATCCAGCCGCGGACTGACGGGGTTGAAGTTGTCAACGCGATGGCACAACAACATTTTTGTATGAAAATTTTTGTCAGTTGAATTATTTTACAAAATTATGGATTTTTCTGACTACATTCTATTTGAATTTAGTTGAAGTATTGTACGGTCCGTTCCACATACTCCGTAGCTCAGGGAACAGCCGTAGACCTCTGTGTTAGGCCCCGCGTTTGACCTTTTTTTGGCCAAAATCGTCAAACAGGGTTCATCATTTTCGTATTTTCGGATGAATTATGAATGATTTTTAAAAAAAGCTCTCTATTTGAATCGAGATGAAGAAATGCTCTATCTAATGTATATCACTATTTATCGCATACGTGTACACAGCAGCCTGTGTCAGGCCTGCAAAATAGGTAAATTCGAGAATTCCCCCTTAATGTAATTTTACTTTACAGAGTCAACAACTATAATCAACTTAGAGTAGTCAGTGTGGCTGCACATCCTACTGAAAACTGTATAGCGATTACAGACACTTTGGGAAGAGTGACATTGTTCAAGGGATATTTGTTTGATCACCGTAACTTAGCGAGGGAGGTGATGCATTGGCATTATCTGCCCGCCTTGACAGCATGCTTTTCCCAAGAAGGTTGGTTTAGTTTTTCTTTTACTGGAGTATGTAGTATAAATGTAAAAAGAAATTCAAACGCTTGTTCATAGTGATTAAAAAAAAAAAAAAAATCACTGAATGAGATTCTTTTTACAGAACTTATACAAATTTCAGAAAAATTTCATTACATTTTCATCTCGAAATATCACAATCTTGTTGGTGCCTCATAAAAATAGATTATTGATTGACAAACAAACTTATTTCATCAGTTCCCTAAAACTCTTATTCCTCTAGTCTAAAGTCTTATCAATTTCTTGTAACCTAGTGCCTTGAAGTGCCTAGGCATTTCTTATAGAATTTTTCTCTATTACTTCACATGTCCATCATGTCTAAAATTATTTCCCAGGTCACTATCTATACACTGCTGGTATGGAGAGAGTCCTTGTGAAGTGGACGTTGGGAAACTTAGCACGGAAGGCGCAGGAGAAACAGTTCATCCCAAGATTGCCGGGAATTGTTAAACATGTTGCTATAAACAACACGCACATTGCTGTGGCTCTTACTAATAACTGTAAGTAACAGTAAATTATAATTTGACTTACACTTTCTTCTGTATAGTGTTTCATGAGTGTTCGCAGGCAATGAACTTAGAAACATTATAGGGCTCGTCAAAAAATTAACAACTGTTACATGCAGTATGTCAGTACTCAATAATTGTATTGCATTACCATAATGACATTGTAGATGTTACAAATTAAATGCAGTGTATCAATTATGGACTTCATAGGTCATAAACATAAAGTACTTATATTTAGCTAGCTTATCGCAAAAAAGGAACATAATATTATTATTGCAACATTGTTACAATACAATAACTATTTAAAACATCTACAACAACTATTTATGTCAAACAGGTTTCCTTGTGCATGTTTGTCAAATAGAAACGCACAATTAGTAAGTTAATAAACAACAATTTACATTGCAGCAATAGTTATAGCAAGTGCACAAATGCGAGTGTTGAACACAATAGTGGAATGCGGCGGTCTGTCTCCCGTGGCGCGAGCGCTGGGCACCTCGCTGGTGTACCACCGCCCTACGAGCTCGTTGCTGCTGAGCGGTCGCACTGGACATCTCCAGATGTTCTCGACTGTCACCGATAAGCTGGTTTATAATGTGAGTCTGTGTTTGTGTTTATTAGGCACTAGTGGACGCCCCACGATTTCATTCGCGCAGTATTAATTTCTCTTAAAAATACTACCACCAAATTTTGTTATTTTATTTATTTATTTAAGGATAGCCAACAAGACACACACATACAAAAAATAATGTTAAGAAAGAACAATAACTCTTAAATTTACGTTTTTCTCATATAAACTTCTACCCACCTTTAAAATAAATTCCAAAATTCCTATTTTACGCACACGTCTTAAAAAGGACAAATAAGAACAAAAATATTTGGCTTTCTAGGGTCGAGGTTTGGTCTGAGCGTTGATGATTGAATCAGTCGGGACTTTGAGTTTTATATCCTTCCCTTTCCGCGATGATACCGAAGTTTCGCTCTATCCTAAGAAGAAACAAATATACTCATACGTTACCAGTCTCCAAATCGTAGGATTATTTCCTTTTTTGCAGCTATTTTGTATGTAACTAGTATCCAGTAAAGAATAAATTGTACACCTTAAAATACTACACTATGGTATCAATTGACTTTTTATTCGTATGTAAAGTCTTAAATTCTTCTTGAAGGCAATTATTTTCTCGTTCTCGCAATTCCTTATCCGAGTCCATATATTAATAGTAGTTATCAGTGACCTGTAGGTACATCATCAACGGTTGCCAGTGGCGGTTTTGGAAAAATTTTTTTTTTAATCAGCTAAATAGAAAATACAATAAAATTAATAAAAAGTGATTGTAAATTCCTCGTTGTTACAGATAGACGTAACACAAATGAACTGTATACCCCCTACAAGGCAGAACCTACTACCATTGGAATTAGAAGTGAACTGCGCCGCCGTTAGTGCAGACGGATCTTGGCTCGTGACGTCAGAGTACAGAAACGATGACGTCATGTACCCCGAGGAGAGACTAAAATTCTGGACAGCAGCTGAAAAAGATGCTGTACCTTTCAAACTTAACACGTGCGTGAACCTATCCCACGGTGGATGCAAAGTTGTTTCCATCGCTCTAAGTAACAGTGGCGAGTTTTGCGTGACAGCCGGCGAAGATCAAAAGTTCAGGATATGGAAACGTGAAACTGTCAAGGAGAAGAAGAAGAAACGGTATAGCTGGAGTTGTCTCACAGCCTGTTATTATTCCTCGGGCTTCACGCAGTCCACGGCGCACGAGATTCTAAACAAATTTAAAAACAGTGAATACAATAAACCTGACAAGGAAGATTCGCAATCGTATATGCACAAAAACAGCAAAGACGATGTCATATACAAAATAATGTCGATAAACCAGGACAATAGATTGGTTAAGAAAATAAATGACGATGTTGAATCAGAGATGAGTGGTGTTGCTATATCACAGGACGGCTCGCTGATTGCTGCCTGGTTTGGCAGTAAGCTCACATTGTGGGACACACATCTGTGCAATCTTAGAACTAGTCTAGCACATCCTGTGTTGAGACCGAAGGGATTACAAGTGCAGTTTGGTAACCACGATGCGGCACATTACGTAAGTATTATTAATGACTACGTATAATTTAGAAACTACACGACAGTTTTGAAATAATCCTGATTATAAATACGAAGTTCTGATATTATGATATGTGACTGTGACGTTTTGTTATTTCTTGTTAGAACGAATTTTGACGAAAGTTGGTTTGGAGGTGAATTGGGACAAAGTTTATTCCGACTAAAATAAGAAAAAAAGAAGCCATTTCTCCTTCCTTCCATCCTTCATAGAAAAATAATGATTGACAATATCTATGTATTGTCAATCACATATTTGATGAATAAATGATAAATGTACTTAGGAAATATGACGCTATTTCCAGTTGGTGTGCACCACAGAAGAGTCCCTAGCAGTTTGGAGTCTATTATCACTGACAATGAAGTGGTATGTTGCGCTGCGGCCATCTTGTCTGACGGCCGACCCGTTCTCAAACAAAATGGCCGTCGTCACGCGGGACAATGACGGTAAGATTTGGTAAAGCTACGGCCTAATACTCAAACACATTTTAGAGTGAATATCCGCTGAAGTGGCGAGCTCAAATGAAACAAAAAAAACACGTCTTAAACTCGAAACACCTGTATATGTACCACATGCAAGCAAACAAAAGATTATAACTATGTCAGCATATCAGCATCGGCCTTTGTAGCATGATTTTCATTTGTACAAATTTTTCGATTGTACCCGGAATGATAGGAACGGAATAAGGATAGGAAACCGTGACTTTGAGAAGCTTACCTTTGGAATGCTTTTCAGATTTTGGCAGTTAATTTGTCCCGCTCATTTGATGTATTCTAAACGGAATTTTACTATCCCTTTGCATTTAAGACTTATTTACGAATAAATTTATTTTAAAAATAAATTGTTGGCCGATTGACAGCCGCATCACTTCAATCAAACTTATATTACACAACACTCAAATTATTCCTCAATTTAATTCCAGTAATCGTATTCACGCCGCACAGTAGCAAGCCTGTCCTTAGGCACGAGAAACTTCTAGAGAGATCTTCGGGCGTGATCAGTCAGTGCTCGTTTGGGGCGCCCCCTGGCGGTGATGACACTAGACTGTACTTCATGCGGAACGACTCTGTAAGTGTTGTGGTTAATACCTGGAACTGTTGACTGCTGGGAACGTAGGTAGTTGTTCTTGACAGTAACTAGAGGGTACTCTGTTGTGTATTCCTGTGAAATGTATTGGAGAAAAGTCTATGTACCAAAAATAAAAGTTTACAGTTTTTCATAAGTCATACTTTAACACCCTGTATATCGTCTTAATTATTGTATTAAATTCATTCTTAATGGAACATTACATCCGCGTGGGGTGTCCACTACTAGGTGTACCGCGTGGTGTTACTCACGTATTTTTTTTTCAATCCCGTTGGAATTTAGTATTAAAAAATAGCCTATGTCACCCGGGATAGCGTAGCTTTCCATCGGTGAATTATCGATGTTTACGTGGGGTAAAAAAGGAATTACTCACTCATTCAATAGGAATATGAATATTTTAGAAAATCCTACTAGACCTACTTGACACGTATACCTGCTTTTGTATGCCCTAGTGGGTATGTCCCTTACTAATTACAAAAGTTATACAATGGGGCATTTAAAAAAATCCTCCTTGACATAGAGGTCACTAATGGTGTATTGTGTCGATTGTAAATCAGAATGACAGATGTTAAAGTTGTTACCAGAAGTTTCAAAGTTTCAGAAGGTCAAAGCTGGTTTTATTAAAGATCGACATAGAACACCGTAGCTCTCTAGCGTCTCTTCTTCATCTTTTGAGAAAATAGCATAGTAAATAAAAAAGAGCGTCTATGGTCAGTTGGTCGGATACATGACTTGTAACCGGGAGGTCGCGGATTCGAGTCCGGCTACTGGACGTGTACCAATGGGACTCTTTTTCAGAGCCTATGTACGCAACGCAACGCTCGTACGGTGAAGGACAACATCGTGATGAAACCCGCACACCACAAGTGTGTGAACCCTATAACGGCGATGGGCTCACCCCCTGTCACGTTGGGTTAAATACGCTTGGTGAACCGTGGGCATTTGCTATAGCAAGTGCCTTTGCCTACCCTGCTTTGGGAATAAAAGGTGTGAAGTGTATTTATTTTTTTAAAATAATAAAAATGCCTCATTTGAAATGGACGAAACTCAAGCCAAATTCCAAATCTTAATGTCAATCATCCTAATTTCAGGAAATATACGCTCTCGAGCCACAGAAAACATCCTCGAGCGACCTAGAAGTGTTGTCTCGACGTAATATTCCGGCGTCGAACTTTAGCGCGCTTCTGGCCGAACAAAGACTGACTGAAGTGAAGTCTGCGGCCCCGGTCGGACTAGAGAACTTAGATTCTGTGGGCTTGGGAAAAAGTGCTATTGCTCAGGTAAGCTATTTAATAACAAAAACATACTCTTACGTATTAACCCTTTGACCGCCGGAAGATTAATTACTTTTTCACGATTTTGAATTCTGCTACGATGATCGTAAACAACAAAATCGCTTGTCTAATATGTCTTTTATAAGACATTAGCGGTAAAAAGGTTAATAATCTTGACACGCAGCGTGTCAAGCCAAGTTCAAGCAAAAGAACTGGCGACACAGCGCCGTATGTAATACTAGTAGACGCCCCGCGATTTCATTCGCATAGTTTAGTAGTACTTGCATCCTAAATTTCAAGCGTGTAACTTCAGCGGTTTAGATTTTCCATACAAAAGTTTTTTCCCGCTAACTCCTGTTCCCATGGGAATTTTGCAATAGCCTGTTGCACCTAAGCTTTGAGTGTACTAAGGTACCTGCATCCCAAATTTCAAGCAGACGCTTGAAATTTGGGATACCTTGAGTGGTTTAGATTTTTCATACAAACGTTTCATCCCGTTAATTCCCGTTCCCGTGGGAATTTCGGGAATTCCTTCCTTAGTGCACCCCTACAATATCTAAGCTACGTCCGTTCCAAATTTCAAGTCCCTACGTTTTGCCGTTTGGGCTGTGCGTTGATATGTCAGTCAGTCAGTCAGTCAGTCATTCAGTCAGCTTTTCCTTTTATATATTTAGATTATTGACACGAACGATGTAGTACTACATCAGTATAATTTTCCTCCAACATTGATTTTCTAAATGTACAGATTTTTTATTCTAAAATATTGTCGTACATAGGTCCAACTAATATGTACGTACATACGTACGAGCGCAGTTTTTGACCATAGACAATTTTTTTCCATGATGTAGGTGTGGGAGCGGTTTTATCTCAGGCCAAAAACAACTAGACTTGCAATCCTAAACTGACATCTAACATAAAAAAGAGAAAAAAAAGACAACCATATGAAGGATTAAAAGAGTAATAGAAAATATCTTCTGTCCTTTACTGGGTATCAGGGTAAATCTGGATCCAAACTGGTAGTAAAAGTGACAGTTTGGATCCAAAAGTACATATCATTTTCCATACATTTTGGTGGAAAATAGACAGACTGAAGGTGGTACTTGTGTTTGGTTTTATGCATTTTAGAGCTGTTCCTTTATTTTTGACACTTGTATTTTAGTATTGTTACGGTTGCAACCGTTCGAGCTAGGTGTGGTGTGTGGTGGTTTAGAGGTCTAAAAGTTATACTATCTATGACTCACTCAGTGTTTTATCCTATCATTTGACATTTCCTTGACATTTGCATAAGCCAAGACAGTTGGTAAGTTACACAGTAACATTTTTTTGTTAGTAAGGAGGGTTGTAATTCAATGAAACAGCATTATTTGCTTAAGATTTTTAAATATCGTCATTTATTGATAGCAAATCCTGTGATATGAATAATCTGTCTCCTGTGTTGAGAAATTATTGCCAACCAAATATATTCGGGAAACACCTGTTATATCACCAATACCCTTAAATACGCACGTTGGCCTATCTAACCTGACTGATATTAAATTATCAAATGTTTATTCCACCCTTCTATGGGCGCGAATGTATAATTCCATATCTCTTTCCCGCAGTTCCTCTCGGCGGCACCTCACATGATGCCTCCAGTATCGTTACTGTGCACGACATTCCTCGAGCACATCTCAGGTCGTGAGACTCCAAGCGAACCAGCCGATGACGTCACCACCGAACACATGGAAGTCGACGAACAATCTTCAGACGACGAAGAGCCCGAGAAAACACACACGCACGCGAAGAAAACAGAACTATGGACGGCTAGCTACGAACACGTGAAAGAGAAGAAACTCAAGAAAATATTAAAAGGCGCCGGTGTTCATACAGATGTATCAATTAAGCTGTTCGGCTCTTAATTGTGAGTTCCAATAAACAATTTGTTATTGTAAACGTACTGTAGTTTGATGATAAACCCTATCACCCGACTAAGGTTTGCTATGGTCATGAAAAATATGTATATTATCTTGTTTTACAAAAATTTACAATACCATGACCATAATAGCAGGGGCGGTACGTCCATAGAAGCAAATAAGCTCTGCATACCCTGGCAAATTGACTAAAACAATTAGCGTAGTTAGGTATCTATAACACATTTAGTCGTCACGTAGGTACTGTAAATTAGGCAATTTATTTATAACAGACTTTCGGTTATTTAAAATGTGTATCGAAAACACAAATTCGCTCTAGACCAATCAAAACACTAATCTTTCATTAATCTATTCTTCCGCGTGTCAACGAAAACAAATTCGTGCAATGTTGCCTCATCGTTCCATCGATAGGTAACACAAATTTCGCCTCAACCAATCAAAACATAGTATTTAGCGCATCAACGAAAACAAATTCATGGGACGTTGCCGCTTCGTTGCATCGTCTAGCCCGGGGAAGCTGCTAGACCTCAAGCTTCCTATTTTTTCTCTTTCTCTGTATACATCCCTTTCACCTCGGTCTATTAGCGCGGAGCGTTACTATGAAAAATATGGAGAAATTTACGCCACAGCGTAAGCGCAGCTTCTTCCGCGATTTTTCATACATTATTGGAATAATAAGGGCTAGAATGCTATGACAGTGCGTAAATATGTGCGACAGAGAATGAGTGATGTGTGAGCGAGCGAGAGAGATGCCGGCCATGTTGTGTTGACATATTGCAAGTATTGTTTATTTATATTGGAGTATGCATTGTTTTAGGTTATGTATTCGCGCCTTTTTTAATAGAATAATTAAATTAGACAAAAATGGAGACTAAGGTGTGAAAGTGATGTGTGTAAAAGTGTTTGTTTACAAATGTGGGTCGATTCTCTGAACTAAATATGAGTGAAAAGTGCAGAGTCGCGGACGAATTTCGCCGGGATTGTTTTTATTTGAACTTGGAGCAAACACAAGGTATTATGAGGTAGTTTCTTGTTTTTTAGTGTATTTACTTAGTTAGGCAGAATAAGGTTATTATGTAGTGCTTTGGGAAGAGGAAGGCATCCACATTCCACAACGATCTGTTCAGTTCTGTTTCTGGCATACAGCGCCTGAATCATCTGCTTAGCAAATTTTTGGGACGTAACGTATTAATTTTGCTGATCTTCTATTGAAATATTTTGTAGTCTGGCACAAAATTGGTACCTACTTAATGTTATTTTAGTGTCGTATGTACCTACTCATAGGAGACAGCTTACCCTGATGAAAATTTCACGGCCCGCCACTGCATAATAGAAATGCTATAAGTGTCATGTACCCTATCACAAAAAGGAATGCGCTCCAACGATTACGGGATCGAATAGAATGTATGGCAAGCAGCGCCATCTAGTGAGTAGATCGCGATCGAATATTCTACAAATACATAGTTGTGCGATTTACACACTAGATAGCGCTGCTTAATTCCATACTTATGTAGACTACTCGAGATTGGTGTAAAATATTCGTCTACTGCAAACACGGGAAAGCTTAATAAGTAAAAAACTTCAGAGACAGCTACAGCCTCGACAAGATCTTTATTAAGCCGATCCAGAGGGCTACGAGCTATAACCATGAACATTTTTTTTTTGTTATTACAACAAGAAACTATTTTTGCCCGTAAATTCATTCTAAAATAATTTTTAGATGTCACACATGAAGTAACCTTCGTCTTACAACCCTAACGGAGATATTCGGAACATGTAAATATACTCGACTTTTTATTATACATGAGTGAAAACGGTTGAGAAAGAAAAATAATTTAGCCTGAAGATCTAGACTACTTACAAGTCTGTTTATATTTGATCTGAGAATCTGTGCTGATTAAATTAGATAATAGACAGGTATAATATTTATTTAGTAGACAAACAGAAATGTATCGTCAGGCATCCTTTGTGAATCATTATCTCTATAATAAAATGTAATGTATTTGAATTAGCTCGCTCTACGGCACCTGTATCTAAGCTTATCAATTTAGCAAAATATGATACGAGTAGGTAAATAATAGGTACGTCTATTAAGTACCTTACGTTATTATTTTACAACGGAATATCAGTAGAAAATAAAATCTCGGTGATCACTCATGGATCTGTTCACTTCTGAACAAATTGACGGTATAGTTAGGAGATGTGGTCAATATCACGTGATAAATTGGCGCGTGGAACCCCTAACCGACACTCTATTGGGCTATCTCGGCGAACACCTGAAATTGTTGATAACAGTGGAAAGTGAGGGGGAAATAAAACAACTCAACTTGTTCATAAAATGTATACCTTTAGACGACAAATGGAAAGCCGATTACATACGAAAATTGGGTTTTTTTCACAAGGAGTATGTAGTGCTGAGTAAAGTTTTCAAATATTTCGGCGGAGATGACGGTAAGTAAGTGATCTTATTTTAATCCTAGGCAATGTATCTTAATCTTTCCACGCAATACGATTAAGTTGTTTAGCTAGGTATTGTAGTTCTTTTCAAAATTAAAATTATTTAATTGCATTCCACAATGTTAGGTTCTTAAGATAAAACATGTATGTGATATTATATTACTCGAAACCGGAGGTCATGTATGAAAAGATTATGAATGTAAATGTAGCGAAAGGGGTATGTCAGGACCGTGACAAATGGAGATCTGCAGTCTCTGCATACCCCTCTTGGAGACAGGCGTGAAGTGTATGTATGTATTAAAGGTATATGACAACCCTGCGGACCCTGGTGGGCACAGCAAATTATTACTTATAGTAAGGGAGAGTAAAGGGCTTATTTATAATTTTATATATCTCTAGGACTAGAGATTATTATAAAATATCTATATTGTGTATATATGTATGTGTTCATTTATACATAGGCTTTCTGAAGGAAAATGAAGCAGGTACTTAAAATAATCCCTTTTGGAACAAAAAAGAACTGCTAAAGGAACTGAGAATAAACGTTTTATCTTTCGTCGTCTAACTCCAATTGTCTTTCACCTATTAAACGTCAGCATTAGATGACACGACAGTAAAGACGATGGCCAAATTTAAACGTTTTTAAACATTTAATCAGGCCATTAATTATCAAAAAGGTACAAATTACTACCAACCATTAAATAATATTATATTCTAAACCTTTTGCTGACATTTGACAGTGGTAACATTGTATCCATGTCGACCCTTACTGCCCCTGAATTCCCTGTAGTGAACTTGTCTCCCTGTCACTTAGTGGAGACAAGGCTCACAGTACTCGTGTAGGTACGTCTTGATACCCCAAAATGATCTCAGTTATTGATCTTAGTGTAAGCACTATGCCTAGCTTAGTGTAAGCACTATGCCTAGCTTAGTGTAAGCACTATGCCTAGCTTAGTGTAAGCACTATGTCTAGCTTAGTGTAGATCTACGATTGAGAGAACACTTATATTTTTTTGTGGCCATGTGTTAGAAGTCACCAAAAAAACAAATAAAACTCCAAGATTTTAAGGTAAGTACATGATCAATTGTGTTTCAGGAACCAGAAAATGGAGACCGAAATTATTGTTCATCGAAGAGGAATTATTCGTATTTGAAAACTTGAATGAGCTCGGTTATAAAATGCCGGACCATACCAAAACATTCTCACCTGGTGAACTACTGGCAGTGTTTAAGTCACTCGCATTCTTTCACGCTCGCAGCTTTATTTACGAAGAGCAGAGAAGTGCAAAGCAAAATAAACCCTACAGGATTTGGGAAGAATTCAGTGAGCATCTTCAAGAACCAACACATGGATACAATTGGAGGAACGCTGGTAGGAACGCAGCTATAGAACTCCTAAAAACATTTTCCAAATATAAAGCCAGGCCCGATTTCAACACAAAGCTTGAAAACACAATGAAAAGCCTCTACAAACAAACTTTATATATCATGAAACCACACGAGGATTTTAGAAATGTCATTGTTCATAGAGACCTGTGGGCAAATAATATATTTTTTAAAGATGTTGAAAATAGTAACATCCATGCTATACTGATTGATTATCAAACCGTTTTGTATTCTTCTCCCATGCTAGACCTAGCGTCTGTTATTTATTTTAATACGAACCGGGAAGTGCGCGAGCGTCACTTCAAACATGCCTTTGATATGTATTTCCAAATTATGACAGAAGAGTTGAAATCAGAAGGTCTTAATATCGAAAGTATTGTAACAAAAGAAGACTTATTGAAGAACTACTATGAAAAAAGTTTGATATTTGGAATGACTCAAGCAGGAATAATTGTGCCAATAACGGCACTAGGAAAAGAGGACAGAACTAATATTTTTTGTAATAAGGAAACTAGTCACAAAGTGAACGAAGTATCTCGCAGCGAAGAGCTCATAGCTGCCGCTAAAAACAATAAGAGATACCTAGATAGGGTAATGGATGTGCTTGAAGAAATCGTCGAACGCTATGTTTACCCAGACGATAATGTCACACATCAAGAGCTACTTTATTAGTTCAGTCACAACGTGATTAACATTATCTAAGTATGTTAAACATAAAACTGTAAAGTCTTATGTGTCTTAATATTTAAGTAAGTAACAATGGACTTATGTTTACAAAAACCTTTGATACGCCAGCTCTATTCTGAATAAAGTAATTACTCGCGACGCAAGCGCACAAAAATGGACGGAAACAATTCGCTTACTAAGGTGACTGTAAATCATATAACTGATAAAGATGTTAAAAGTATTGTTGAAAAATATCCAATATGTGATAGTGATATTGTTGAATCGTACAATGTTTATAACGCCAGTGATAAAATGCTGGGTTTCCTCGGTGACTATTGGAAGTTACGAGTGAACATATTGTCAAACAAAACAGGTGACAGAAGAGTGCTCTCATTTTTTGTGAAAGCTGTATCACGATCGAATCCTGCGAAAGCCGAAATGGTTGTTAATTTATATTTGTACCAAGCAGAGTCATCATTCTATAGCTTGCTGAAATCCGCAATTGAATTACCAGGTAATACTGAACCTAAAGTAGTCCGTATTCTGAAATAATAACGAGTACTTAAGTGTCGCCTGAGCGTAGATTGTTGTATTTTCATCAGGTGCGAGCGCAACAAACTTTATTTGAGCAGAAATCCTTGATTGAAGGGATCTTCATGATGCGAGTCTTATGCTTGCTATAATTATGGAATTGTAGTCAAGCTTTGTTTATCGACATATTTAGTATAGGTTTAAAATTTCAGGGTTATCAATGTTATGTTGTTATGTATGTTATGTTATGAAAATACCAAAATCTACGGATTTGTGTCTCGATCAGTCATTTACGTAATTGTATACTGATTGTGTAGTATGTTGATTTGAATACCTATTAAAATACATATGCATTGAGCATATGCATAAAGACCCAGTGGCGTAAATAATAAATTGATATAATGGTGATATAATTGCATTTACTAACACAATACATCCTTAACGTGGCAAAACCTAGGCACACACTCACGACATACATATATTTGACGGATTGACGTCGCTATATACAAAATATGACATTAGTGACAGAAATAGGGCCGTCAATCTGTCAAACGACATGGATTATTTGACAACCACATTTTTAACTATTTTTTTTTTTAGATCTCCCATGGAGTCCAAGAATGGTCACAACTATCGAAAACGCTATGGTCTTTGAAGATCTCAGCGTGATAAACTACCGAATTCAAGACAAATTTGCCAGATTCGATGTGCACCACACGCAACAAGCTTTGAGCACTTTAGCTAGATTCCACGCGTCATCATTTATATACGAAGAAAAGAGAAGTGAACTACTGAAACAACCGCATAGAATTAGTGAGGAGTTTTCAACGCTTCTCGTGGATCGAGGATACACACCAGAGAATACTTGGTTTAGACAATGCATGATTGGTGCCTTAGAGGCTGTTAGAAAATTCTCGAAGTACAAACATCACATAGCTACCATTGAAAAATCATGGTCAAATGTATGGGCGAAAGCTGTTACTCTAGACGTTGCGGAAACAAAGTACCGCAATGTAATAAGCCATAGAGATTTATGGAACAATAATCTTCTTTTCCACTACACTGATGTCGACGGAGATTTGATACCTGACGATTGTGTTCTCATTGACTTTCAAGCTATGAAAAGTCAACCGCCCGCCGCCGATGTGATGCTTCTTCTACATTGCAATCAGGACAGATCGTACCGTGAGAAACACTTGAACGATTTCCTGGAATACTACTATCTAGAGCTGAAGAAATGCTTGGACAAGTACGAAGTGGATATTGAAAAGGTTTTACCAAAAGATATCTTTCTTGAATCCGTTCAAATTCAAAAGCAATGGGCTTTGATTGCTTGCGCCTGTTTGTTGCCACAGATATGGATAGACGCTGATCTAATGACTGACATATTCGGCGATACAGAGCGTTTTGATGAGATACTATCAAAAGATAAGGCCACGTTCATAAGTAAATTCATAATGGATAATGATGATTACAAAACAAAAGTTATGGAGGTATTCGATGAGATTGTTGAAAGATATTGTTTAAATGGTAAAAAATGTTAGCTTGCTATCTAAATACTTACCGACGTATTCATAAAAAGTTAAAATATTGACTTTCTAGTTGACGTACTTATATCAAATTAGACAGGTTTGTCCGCATTTAGCGTACTTTTGACCAATTTTTGAGACCGTTCTAACATTATTAATACCACAGTAACATTGAACTAATACCCGGTTTAAACGTTTAATATGCCCGTGCGCGTTTCTTTAAAAATGATTGAACATTGAAAACGATGATTAAATAAATATATATGAAATCCTTCAGAGTCGCCATGTACGCGTACCTTCGGCAAATTGGTAGGAGCGCTTATTACTCTCTCTGTCATCTCGCAAAGTGAAGACCAGGAGAGCTTGACTAAGCTGAAGATACGCGAGTACATGTCGACTAGACTTACATCACAGGTGCCTAATCTTCTAAATGTATAGTGTAGTATGATGCATTGATGATAAACTAATAGTGAATTGTATATCTATATTTCTGCTAGGACTATGTACCTATAACGTTTATAATAAAAAAAGATAATTGTTTATTACTACAGAGTATGTTTTAGTATTCTTATACATATTTATTAAGCATTCCTATTATTTCTAGCATTTAGATTTAAACAAGGTTTAAAATATTAACTAAACTCGAGAAAATCACTCGGTCCATGGCGCTAAAGCACTGTCCTGAAGGAATTAATGAATATACTCTTTATTGCACACTGTACATCACAAATGTAAAAAAAATACAATGGGAAAATTGCAAAATTGCGATCTTGTCGCTCATAGCGATTTCTTCCAGGTAACCTAATTAACCGTAGAACCGTCTTTCGAAAACTTACTCCTTCATGCAAAGTTGTCGATCATCACCTGATTATCAATTTTTTTTCGTTTTGGACATAATTGGGGTTCTTGAGGAAATTTGTTTATTATCATGGCCGGAGTGAGTTTCTTGAAATTCGCTAATATGCCAATTAAGCGTTATATGCTTACAAGAAGTGCCTAACGTTAAACGATAAGTGAGAAATATCGTAAGACTTTAATGCGAATCTATTGCCTCATGAAAAGTCCGATGATAGAACATTTAAAGGAAGAAAAACCACCATGTACGAAAATATGGATAACTGTGGTATAGCTGAGAAATGTATGCCAGAGGTGTAGCAGGTGAACATCTATTGACTTTGAACATCTTTGGAAGACGTGCGCTTATGTAGGTACATAAATGTTTGCTCGCTCTGATAATGTATATTTTCTTGTGATACAATACCGTTACATTATTTATTTTCTATCAGATTATTTATTTATTTCATCGGTATTCAGTTGAAAGTAATTTTCTCCAAAGAGAAAGACATAGAAACTGTAGTCAAAAGACATTCCAAAAAATCGTTTGTAAAAATCGAAAATACCTAGTAAGAGAATCTCGTAGATAGTTCCTAGTGAGATTGTTTTACATTAAAAATAAATACAGATTGCGATTAAATTAATTCTTTTACGTTCTAAATACATTTGAACAATACAATTTATCTCTACTTAAAAGCCCAATTGGGGTTCCTGATGAATCGGTTGTCTTCTAGTCGCCTGCTCCCATACTTGGCGTACCACGGGTCCTCGCCGCGGTGCATATAAATGTCACAGAAGGGTCGCAAAAGGAGTATGTATAGCAGCTCAACGAAGCTCAATATACTGGCACCGTGGAACAGACCGCCAGTGCCGCCAGTCGATACTGAAAAAGAATTACGGATTTCTTAAAGTTATGACCGTAATCCTTAATTAAATTATGGTCATCCTACTTCCATAGGTAGGGTGCAAAATATTTTTGTAGACTTTCTTTTCGAGTCGAAAGCGTGTGTCCTCAAATGTTTTTTACTAGTATTCTGTAGTATTTTTGCTAGTACTCTGGCTTCGTACAGGTCCTGCTGAGTGCAGGTGTCGGGGCAGGCGAGCAGAGGATGCATGGATTGAAGCGTTACAAAGCATTCGAATTGATTTTGTAGACATAATATATAACCTACGTCAATTCGTCAGGCAGACTGCTTAGTTGATTCCTGTCACCCATTTGCGTTTCGAACTGGACTATTTAAGTCTCTAGACTTACCAACCAGATCCAGTATTCCACGCACAACGTTCCTCCGGTATCTTTCGCTGGGTAACATGGACAGCTCTATCTGTACGGTCGCGTACGGATGTTGGTTGGCTGTATGGAAGTCAGCCAATGTGGAGATCTCCGCCTCGGTACAGGAAGGAAGGCAGTCACAGTACAGACCACCTCGGGATGACCACTTTGCTTTCAAGACCTGGGTAATATGAGTATATTGGTATTATATTAATTTGATGAACAAAGTATTCGTAGATATTGCTCATTTTCACGTGGTAGGTGGTATTAACCTACCTACGAACTGGCAGAATATACGAAGTAGCACAATAATGTTAAAAAATATAGAACTGCTTTCAATCTGTAATACCTATAAAATAAAGCTCCCTTCGATTTATCAGGTCTGTCATCATTAACCTCTGATTCCTATACCACGGGACCATTTTTTATATATTATCTTCTTTCCAACAAAAAAAAATATCGTCTAAGATAGATCATAAACGACGAAGTTATCCGCGGTCGAACTGAGAAACCTCCTTTATTAAAGTCGCTTAAAAATTTCGGTAAGCAAGAGATCTCGATCTCTATAGATCGGTATCTCAAATATGTTACCAAAACACTTACCGACAGCTCATTCAAATTGTCATTCAAGCACATAATCCCCTCGGAGTTACACTTCAGATGTTCCGGAACGTTCGGCGTGAAGAAGTTGGTGCAGTTGCACATACGCAATTGGGCTTCCTTCCTGCACTGAACCGTGCAAGCGCTGTACGAGTAATGTCTATATACGTCCAGGGAGTTCTCGTCGGTATAGCGACATTTTCTTTTGTCGGGGGCGATGACGCGCGCGCCAGCGTCATTGTCTATGTTCCGGATGCTTATTAGCCACCTGCGAATGAAATTTTCGCTTCACACTTGCTTTCTAATAACAGTACCTAATAATATAGGTTGATATCTATATACTAATCGTATAAGAAATGATGGATGGGTCTCGATAATTCCACTAAGCATAACCATTGATGGTTCATACCCTTCTCCTTCTACATTTCTCACTATTACCTTTAAGGTTTAAAAACAATACTTATAACCGCCGTGCGTTTTTTTTAACAACTAGTCCTTAACGGTTTTTTGAGACTGATTTGAATTAAACATGCAATCTCAGTATTACCACAGCAATAGGCAGTGGCGTGCACTGGCATTTACGACAAGATAGGCAGTAATCCCCAAGGATTGACACCTATGTATAGGTAACTTGTCTATACGAAATAAAGGTACCTACATCTACTCACCTACAAAACACAGGACCTTCGTCAGCCTACGTCGTGAGTAAGTACAACAAAAGAAGATCTAGCCACAACTCTATTAATAGGTCGGGTAGCCAAAATACTAAGGTAGGCAGTGTCTTTTTGCCTAAGTATATGGTGTGCACGCCACTGGCAATAGGTAATGGTAATAGTGAGACCCACCCGAAATTAATAGTACAGACCACTTACTAAGAGCCTCTGCACACAGGACGCGATACGATCAGCCGATCCGATCAGTAAATCGCTGCGATCTATGGAAAGTATGGAGCTCCCTTATCCCCTCCACACCGGTTGCGATCCGATCACGCGATCTGTTCGGCCGTAGCGGTCACTAGTGGATCGCACGCAGAAGAGGTCGCATCGCTTACTTTGTTGTTTTTTTTTAACCAATGGCTTTTCTCTTGTCTCTTGTACCAATGGCTTTTCTCCAGTTAGTATCCACTCTCTTTACCCTGTCCTTAACGAGAGAGTGGATTTCTTCAAAACTTTCTTGACTCATTCTGAAGTACTGATAAAATCGATCTTCGTACGATGATAGTTCAGTACATAATTAATAATTGGGAAAACTCACCAAATAACCGTCTTTTTTTATTTATATCATGAACCCAATATCTTCTTTTTCTTGAGTTTAATGCAGCCCACATTAAGATTATTTCTTCGTCACTTAAATCCATGTTAGGCAGAGACGTGTTACGTTATCCAATGCTTGAATGAAACTGATCGTCCAATGACACAGTGATCGGATCGCAACGCTATATGAATACGTGTTGCGTTCTGGAACGCGTCGCGATACGGATCGGATCGGCTGATCGTATCGCGCCCTGTGTGCAGAGGCTCTAAGGGCCTTGTGCGCCACAATGTAACATACGCAGTTAGCATTTTCTTATATTATCATAGTTTTTCGGTGAGTAGACTGTAGCTGAATAGATCTTCCATACATGATATGTTCAGCTTGGCGTAAATACTACATTACGCTCATTAATTCAAGTCAGTACGTACCCACCTTTAACTGTACAATGAAAACTTCTTCAGTCGTAGGTATATCGAAATAAAATAGAAATCGAGATTTGTCAATTCACCTAGAGATACTAGAATTCCTGATATGCTTAATGTCTAGTTAAATACTCGTACCTACACCTATATTTATTCTTTGAAAACTTACTAGGACAGCGATCCAAGTATGAAGTGACAAGACATATTAACTTGTTGAAATAAGCTTAGTCGCAAAAAAGCGTCAAATAACAACCCATCAGAGTGCGTATTTGTTGTATGTCATGTCTTTCTTGACGGGCTTGCTGCTGCTGCCTGCTGGTGTAGTCTTTGAAATTGGATAACATTCCTTTCCCAAGCTTCATAAACTACCTACCGACCTACCTGTAAAACGTTTCGGTGTTTACAGTTAAGACGTCAGTCTGCACGGTTGTAAGTGACGGAACCTCCTCCTCGTTCAGCACGTAGACGTTACCGGGCACCAGCACGTCGAACTTTATAGCGCCCGGACCGGTCATGCGATTGCTAATCATTGGCAATTTCGGTGGATTCTTCTCTCTAGGAAAAAAATCAGTTTGAAAATCATACTGGAGCCAACTAAAGGCTCCAATTTCTGGAACACGATCATTATATAGGTACTTAAAGTTAGAATGAATCGAATCGGAAGTAAAAAATTCATTTATTTGGATTTCAAGGTTTTACAACTTTAATAAAATTAGTTATGGAAATGTATTCTTATTCTAATAAGGATATAAGGGAAAGTATGCAAGTAATTTTAGTGACAGATCAAGCTGACATGAACACGAGGTGTAAAATCTCATTTCTCATGTCGATGATGAATGAAAATCGCGTGACAAAAAAAAGGGTGAAGGTCAAGGGGATGGCAAAAAACGATATGGAAATGGTGAATATTACTATTCGTTACCTACTCTGTCCATTATTATTATTAAAACGTTACCTCTACTATGAAAAAACCTGGGGAAACAAAGGGGGCAATTTTCCCTGACGTAGTTTAGATTAGATAGATTTTGGTTCGTACTTTACGTAATTAGTCACACTCGCCATACTACATTAATTACGTTAATCATGGTAGTTCAGGTAAATATTATAACGAGAAAATTATTTGCAAAATACACTTCGATAGCGACTTAATTTAAATAATCATATTCTAGAGTCAAGTTATTGAGAAATAAAAGCTTTATATAAAAGCTTATATTCTTGATTACAACATCCATGCGCAAGAGACAATGTAATTCCGGATAATTATCTCACCTTCCCTGAAGGGTATTTATAGAATAACAAGTTCCCAGTTCAGTATCCATGGGTCTGAAGTACGCGCAACAATCAAAAGGTTTTCCATTCCAGGAGCAATTGGCCAATGTGTTTTTGCAACTGCTTCGAACCTGGGGAAAGTAGGAGCTATGTTATAGAAACAACAAATTAAGGAAAGGCATAACTACTAATAATTATTATGGTAGTAGTATACCAACGCATTTTTTGGTTTGCTTTTAGTCTCTCTCAAAAGTCTCTTACACAGTAATAACTCGTGATTTCGTTACTTTCATTTCACTGTCGTCCGCAGTAAAACAGCGATGCACATCCTCTGCCGAACTACGAGAGTGCAGCAGACTTGGACCCCTGGACTTGATACGACTATCCCTACGTCCTCAGTGAACGTATTCAGTGCGATCCGATCCGGCACGATCCATACAGTTTGACACTTGGTACATTCATTTAGTATGGGCCGTATCATATCGGATCGCACTGAATACGTTCACTGAGGACGTAGTATACAACTAAATACAAACGAGAAGACGATATGGTAGGATATTATTATAATAAAAAGACAAATTGACCTAATTCCTGGTCTTTTTCTTGTTTTTTTTTAATCACTATGAACAAGCGTTTGATCACCATCCTGCCTGGTGTTAAGCAGCGATGTGGTCTACGATGGAGCACACTTGTTCAGAAGATACCTACCTATTCACCCGCGACTTGAAGACCTTCAGACTGTACTGCGCAGGAAACACAGACTCTTGTTAGGGTATTTACACGATTTACAACAAAGTACTTTGCGACAGTCAATTACTTTTTAAAACATCCTGCCCACCGCGCTTTGGGATTAAACGGCGTGAAGTGAATTTATTTATTTATCCTACAAGTTTAAAACATCTTTACTTACTAAGTTTGCATAGTAGGTATAGTTCGACCTTATGCATTCTGGTAAAGGGTCTTCCGTTCCACAGAATTGGGACAAATAGTATGTTATCCCTTTGAAGTAAGCAAGCTCCTTCAGAACTTCCTCCATATTGAAATCATGATTCGGCCCCCATAACCTGGTAACATTAATTTTAAATGTAGTAGGTATTTGCTGATCCAACATGTAGGGATCAAAGATCAGGTAGAGAAGCACCTACAAGACCTTTGAATGATTTATTCAATAGCATCGTCGGTTAAGACGCACAAGACAGAAATAAATACACACATCAAAAGTGTCTAGGGATCAAGTACATTTTAGAAGATTGCAAAATGTGGTGATAAGTCATTGGTACAGGCATGGGGAATTAGGTAGGAGACCAATCCAGAAGATTAGATTAGATTTGATTTTAGAGCTAACAATGTTCTTGATCCCTAGACACTTTTGTTGTGTGTAGGTAATTCTTCTACATTGTGTAATGAAAACGCGCCCTAAAATATCTAGTCCAAATGACAATCATATTGCATCTATTGATACTTCATTTGGCATCAAGACTGAAACAGTTGCAATAAAGATATTGAGTATTGAGTTTTTTTTCTAATAAATTAATGGGAAGATAAGATTTCGATGGCAGATTTACCAAACTGTCCATCATTTCCTAATCGTATTTCCACCAACCAAAATTGGCGCCTAAGTCTACTGCACTCTGGTAGTTGCATCACTCTGACATCGTAGCGGTAAACGATGTGCATTGCTGGTTGCGTTACTTTCACTTCACTGACATCCGCAGTAAAACTGCGATGTATATCGTTTGCCGCTACGATGCCAGAGGTATGCTATAAGGGTTGGGTACCTAACTGAAAAAACACTGGGCAAAGGAAATTTATGTCACACTAGGCGGTCAAGTCTGCTACACTCTCGTACTTACATCGCTCTGGCATCGTAGCGGCAAACGATGTACATCGCTGCTTTACTGCGGATGTCAGTGAAGTGACAGTAACGCAACCAGCAATGCGCATCGTTTACCGCTACGATGCCAGAGCGATGCAACTACGTGAGTGTAGCAGACTTGACCGCCTAGTGTCACATAGATTTCCTTTGCCCAGTGTTGTTCCAGTTAGGTACCCAACCCTTATAGCATACCTACCAGTTAAATTCACCCATATCGGCATAAAAAATGTTCTTACATGTCAGAAACTTCCTCAATATTGTTGATGTTCTCGTACTCGCAGACCGCCACGGACGGGAAGTGTGTGTCCCAGTCTTTGTACGCCGTCTCCACGACGAATGATATTGGGTTGTTCTGGTACGCCTCGTACTGCGCCTTTATAAGTTGCGACGAGCAATACCATGACAGCAATACGAATATCACCCAAAAAATCCTGTAAAATCTCAATTCAGTGTAGGTATAAAAAAAGCTTCAGTAAAATTCGTTCAAGTATGACAAAAATATAGTATTATAAGAGAAAGATGCTATTAGCAGGAAGATGTAGCAACTGACAAGACTGGAAAGGAAACGCTTAGTTTGTGGGGAGGATGTATGCAAATTAATTAACGAAAGAGAGTTACGGGGCTGATGCAAAAAAAAAGTCAAAATTTCTGTATTTCATCGTTATAAGTGCTATAACATACAAATATACAGTAGCATAACACAAAGCTTGATGAACGTCATTTATGGCTTTAAAAACAAAAGTAATCGTCCCCGGTTCGAATTTATTTTTTACTGGCCAGAAGAACCAGGAAGAAACTGGCATGCAAGGACATTCGTCAACCATATCAGTGGTGTTTTGTCAAGGATATCAGTGGTGTCCTGAAGGAAGGTGCCGTGAAAATGTTCGAAAAGTAACAGCGTGTATTAAGATATGTATGAAAAAGGGATATGCGACAATATTAAGATCGTAATAGAATTGCTGTCAAAAATATTTTAGGTTGCGTCAGTGTTCCTACATTTCTAGAGAAAGTCTATTACGATCGGAGCTATATGTGGCGCTACCCCCGAGAATGTTATTTAGGCTATCATTCGAAGCTTTACACTAAGGTAGGAACCGAAACTTTTTATTTATTTATTCAATATTTACATAAAGACTGACAGCAAACAAAACAAAACAATAATAAAGAAGAAGAATTTATCTATCGTTAACTTTGACACATCAAAACCTAGAACAAATTACCCTAGAGCATCGGAATAATAAATAATAATCTCCTGAGTAGTCATCGGATTCCGCCAATCTTAACGCAACTTCTTCACTGGTTGAAAATCCGTGTTCCTGTGATTTGATGATAACCATCAAACGATTCTCACCTTTCTGTCCAATGTTTCTGGGAATCGGCTATGAACTTAAATCCATGGATAGATGTTGTTTCCGGCAGCTTCTTGATACCGTTCCACCATATGTTGAAGTAACCGACAAACGTTTTCTTAGTGACCATATTGAAATTCCTAATTTTTTTAAAAGCAACCTTCATTGTCCAGCCTAAAGTAAATTTTGACAGATTTATTTTTTTGGTATGTATCATTACCATAATCGATGGTGATTTCAGCTTGTGAATAATTGAGTAAGAAGGTAATGCCTATCAACACAAAGGATAGTAGGTATACGAATAAAAAACATGAAAGTAATGGATGTAATGTACAGTCAGGAACTGTCGGAGCGTATCACGTCCAAATTTTTTAAAAGTCTTTTACATTTTGAGAAAGAGTAGTTGCTCGCGAAACTTTATCGCTCTGACGATAGACCGATCGCGAGATCGATCGATCGAACGTTTGCAGCAGGTTTAGCGCATACATCGATACGAGAACTACCTTACAAGCATTAGTTAAATTATACTACATCGATCAGTTATAAAGTGTTGTTATTGCACTAACAAGTATTGATGAGAGAAATCGGTTGTAATCCATCACAGACATCCATCCGGAATAGATTAAACCTTATAGGAAAGCTTTTCGTAAGTCCGTTAATTACGATTTGGTTTGACCTAATCTCTACTGTCCAACAAACCAAACCTAGCCCAAGCCAAAAATTTTAAAAGGCTCTTATTTATGGCCTCAGACTGCCCGTCATTGATGATATCAGTTACGCCCACGGACCACATAAAATTTAACTTGTCTGTGGGTTGCAACGAACGGAGTCGCCACAATTTATATAGTTAACGAAAATTGTAGTCTGAAATTTGAAATAATAAGTCACGAATCAGTCTAATACACTTATTATATTAGATGATATCAGTGTGTGAACTTAACCACACGGTTTCCTTTCATGCTTATTGTGTAATATTCATGCGACGTATTTTTAATAGACGTTCTGTTTTTCAAACCAAATAACTACTACACTTACTTACCTACATATAATTTGTACATACTAATACATTACGAAATCACAGACACCACTGTCAGGTAGATGAATAAAAAAATAGGGTTTTTAATCTTGAAGACATTAAGTACCTATATGAAATTGCGAACGGGGAATCCTTGATGTTCATTTGAAAGATTCATGTTCAAATAAATGTCACGGAAAATTCTCCATCGAAGACCACAAACTATACATATAAAATATTTCAGATGTACTATACTCCTACCATCTAAAAGTTACACTTCAGTTAACATTTCTCAATGCAAATACGGATTAGGAGAAGTTATCGCCATTGCATTTGGCGCTATTTCGTTCCAGTATAAGTTCGGTCGGTAGTTGCCAGAAATCGTGCTATCAGCACCCGTCTCCTGGATCTCCTGGACTCGGGTAGTCTTCTGCTGTCGCGATCGGATCTCTCGCACCAACTTCACCGTAAAGAAGTAGATGAACTCCAGCACAGAGACGAAACTGAAGCCTGTCACGAATCCACACGTGGAACCGATGTTGCCTAAAGAATGTTTAAAGGTTTAGAAATACTTAGAATTAGAAAACGTTTACAAAAGCTAAAAATTAAAAAAAAAATTAACGTAATCAAATATAATATTGGCTGGAAAATTACATTTTTCTTTGCAATTATGTACAGATACATCAAATAAAATATTATTCCGGGAAATTTCAGACAGGCAGGTACTTAATATCAAATTATCATGCAGGAGCAAAAGCGTGAATCCCAAAATACTGATATGATAATTCTCATAGGACCATTATTGTTTCTCAATTTAGACTGAGGCTAGAACCAAACCCGCAGCATTTGTGGGTCTTCAAATATTATGAAGATCGAAAACTTCTACAAAAAGAGCTCTCGATGTACATATCACAGATACTTACTGAATAGGTCGAACCACTTCATGATGACGTTCTGCCCGAAGCAGTCAGCCACGTCGTTCGCGTACCTCACATGTACGATCGACATGCCGGTGAAGTTTGCCCCAACACTGATGAAATTGTGATAAATGTTATCGAGTAAGGGACAACAACAGGGCAGCGAAACAAGTATTCTGTAAGCACAGCGACGACGGTAATATAAAGCTTGTGCACATGTGGCGTTATAAAAATCATTACTTTGCGCCGACGCCCGTGTGGCATCAGCCTTAGACACACAGATGGCATACCAATAATCAGGCCCTCTTTTCATGTATTTACGTACCTAGGAGTGCATGGAAACAATGTACCATCCGTAGCCTAGGTACAGTCCCCAAAGCTATAATCCGACCCTTTTATAGGCGTGCATCGTAAAAAGTGCTTAGATAATAGTATTGGCGACTGTACCTATATTTTTCAGACTTGTCCTGTTAGTTGAGTTGCAAGTTCAAAGCCCACCACTGAACTCTATGAAAGCGATCCTACTTATAATACGAAATACTTGGTGATCTGCTTGGAAGAAATCCAAAACTTTTTGATCCATATAATCGTCATTTTTCACGAAGTGAAAAGTGTGGTATCGTCTTCTTAACATATCTCTTATTCAGCAAGTGCTACTGCCTACCTAATCCAGCTTTGGAATTGAAGGTTGACGATTTTTTTTTAAACAACAACATAATAAATTATGACGTGCGATTCCGCGTCGTCACTCCCTACCCGCGCTTCAACTCATATCATTAAGTTCACAATTATGTCCTCTCTACTGTATAGAAGAGTACATAGAGTTGCAATCTTGCGTTAAGGCAAGATCTATCACTATGACAACCAAGTCATTGTTTACTAAAGCGATATTGTTTCCAAGTAACCAAAGAAAAATACAAATTCTTGGTAAAACAAACTTGTTTGTTACATTTGCATTGATATTTATAAACACAATAAAATTATTGTTGGTCTAATTTATAACAAAGACCCACACTTTCTTTGTTTTTACGCCTAACTTTACAATGGAAGTAAACAACAAGAAAGTTCCTTTAGTGACCTGCGACTTCGAGGTGTATGGAAAAGTTCAAGGTGTTTTTTTTAGAAAATATACACAAAAGAAGGCAGCAGAGCTCGGCCTCAAGGGTTGGGTAATGAACACAAAACAAGGTACAGTCGTGGGCCAAGCTCAGGGACCGCAAAAGGCCATTGACAACATGAAGATTTGGCTACAGAAAATCGGAAGCCCCAAATCTATAATCGACAAAACAGCTTTTCGAAATGAGGGACCAATTAATATGGCAGCCTATAGAACGTTCGAAATACGACGTTAGTAATATGGTAGGTATTACTGAAATTATAAAGATTTCGTAATCCAACCTTAAGCTTTTGACTGCAGTATACAAGTTTTTTGGAAATACTCGTAGAAATTATTGCCCTTTATACGTTTTGTACTTGATTAAATATTTAAAATATTTGCAATCTGTGTTATTAATTTATTTTTTAGTATACCACTAGTATACTATTCTACAATTAATGTATGATTTTGTTTTCAACATAAGGGCGAAGTCCCTTATCTGATCCTTTTACTAGCAGCCTTACTACCACTAGTAACATCGTGTATTAAATCTTCCCCTCTTACAACATACCGGTCCTCCATACTACCATACCTCTTGTTACCCGTTACTACTACACAACCTCTTTGTAGCCATTTACAGATACCTGTTTATTTACAGCATTTATTATAGACTACGCGAAACAAACAAAATTATCGTAGTTCTGGGGGTAATTCCGCATCATAAAGAACGACTTACTTGTAGATAACTACTTGCGGAAAAAAGGTACACCACTTGTACTTAGAAATTACGGGCAGGGACCCGTGTTTCTCCCAGGTGAAGCACTGGGTGTTCATTAGAACAACTCATACAAATAACATATCTATAAAACGAATATTATACATATTCGTTTTATATATTAAAAATATTTTTAGAGAAATAGTAAAGACTTCAGCACACGGATTACTTTGGTGTCATTGTGAAACAGCGAGGTGAACACGGTGTGCACGGGTTCGTACCCGAAATTACAGACATGATTTTCGTTTATGTGTTTTTACTTTATAACGAAGGATAGTATGTAATCTCATGTATTAAGTAGTTGTAGTAAGTACAACTACTTAATACTAATTGAAAAAAAAATACCCACAGCCATTCATCTGTGTCCCGATCAGAAAGCTGGTTGAGATACTCGGGGTATATCTGGACATTGTTAAACTCGTAGCTGTAGGCAGTCTTGGAGCAGGTCGGGTAGCACATGGGACAGGATATCCCGCCCCCAGTGAGCTCCATCTCCATTTCCGGTGGTATGATTTCTAAATCTGGCCGGATAGCTATCGACTGAGCTGTAAGAAAGAAATGTAAAGTTTAAGATAGTGCATGCATGCACCGGCTGTAGCTTAGTTGTTCCATGGATGACTCATTGTTATTTTTGATGATTAATTACCCAACTAAAGTGTGAACCCAAGCTCCGCTTGCTTTGCTCGCCCCACTGGTATTATAACTACGTCGCGGCCTAACCTATTACTTCTGCCCTAAAAGTAAGTCTTGTGTCACTAGTATAAATTAAGAAAATTCACTAAGTTCTTCGTTGGAACAACGACTTGAAATTGGATTCCACAATCCAATTTCAAGTCGGTGCCAAGCTAACTAAGTAATTACAAACTAAATAAATAAAAAAATAACAGTATGAGAAAAAAATATGAATCGATACTAACATAATATACCTACTAACTATTAATATAATCGTCAGTAATTGTCAGAAAGATTGATAAATATTGTTTTACTTGGCACCGACTTCAATATTTTAAAAATAATTATTTAATTAGGTATGTTTATTAAACAACTTAAATGAAAATAAGTATTACTTTGTAAGATTTTTTTACTTTTTAGTTTACGGGTTGAAGTCGGTTCTTTTTTTGTTATTTTCATAATCAAATTAGCCTAAAGGTTCTCTGTAATGTGTAAGGTTATGGGTTGGAACGATAGTTTTTTAAAGATTATAGTCCGTTAGTTTTTAGAACATACTTTGTCAAGTAGAGTGAAGTGAGATAGAACTACAATATAGACTGTCGTCTATAATGATTTCTAATCATTAGAAGTACCCATTTTAAAATAAAAACACGGGTAACAGGTACGCCCTACGTTTTTTTTTTGTCTGAAATGTTCGATGAACAGCGGACACCCTTCAATGTATATGTATAGTACCTGTAACACCGAATGTCTTCTTTGACTTTTTCCGGGGTTATTGTCGTGCCACCACCTCCGTAATGCATTAGGGTGCCCATATCAACAGATTTTTCTATAAACATCGTTGAATGGACTCTATTTAAAAAAAAAATTAACTACATATACCAAAGTCACAAGGCCAAGTCTCAGTATTATACACGAAGGTCGTCTATTAAAATAATTAAACCTACAATAAGTACCTATCCAGCATACAATGGAAGGTTTTCCTCGTCTTTTTAGGACCTGTAATCAATCAACGGCTTTATTAACTGCTAGGTAGTACACGTTTTGATTCTTAACTTAGGTATGGTAAGTATGTTTTGTATCCCGTTATAACAAAACAAGAATTGTTATTCATTTCTTGTTACCTAGTTAAGTACAATTAGTAAATATGTAGGACATTTCAAAATGTTTACCATGAGAGTATTTCTTTTAATATTTTGTAGTAGGTACGGTCGGCCAAGAAAATGGTCTATCAGTTCTGATGACACTTCCTGTGGTCCAGGTGGTTCCATCAATAAGGTAGAGTTGGTATATTGTGACAAGTGAACAATGAACCTTAATGTTTAATGGCATTCATATGAGTTTCAACCTTAGGGTGGTAGAGCAGATTCTTTGCCGACTGTACCTAGAGTTGGTTAACTCAGTTGTTGCCGTTTATCATTATAAGTAACTAGTTTTTAAAACTATTGTATTCATATTAGTCCTTATAAACTGATTATATACTTATGTGGAATATTATGTGTGAACAATACCTATTACTTGAGTGAGACCTCTTGAGATATCACAGCCAGTGAAGTAGTTTCCTACATATTTATGTTTTCGTACTTATATGACAACTCTCGAGTTGGACAAGACACATTATTACATCATATTTAATTTTTATTTAGCTTCTTTTGTGCCCCCCTGCTGGGTAAAGGCCTACCCCCATTCTCTCCATTCGTTTCCGTTTTGGGCCTACTCGTGCCACCACGGCAGGTGTCGGTCCAGGCCGTCTCGCCATCTCCTCCTGGGTCGGCCTCGCGTCCTGTGTCCATCGACGGGAACCCAATCGGTGACGATTTTCGCCCATCATATTAATATATTATGTATACTGTGTATAAAAGGACCCCGAGCAATGGTCTTAGTAACGTTGTTGGGCTCAATATATGTAAATAACTTTTGCTATGGCGGGAAAACGCAAAAAAATATTTCGTCTCCATACAAATAGATTTTTTTTTTGCCTTTGATATGAGGGTTGATAAATTTTTTTTCATTTCCCCACATTTTTTTTAATCACTATGAACAAGCGTTTGACCACCATCCTGCCTGATGTTAAGCAGCGATGTTGTTGTTAATTGTTGCCATAGTAAAAGTTGTTCGTATTGACGAGCCGCTAACGAAACATTTCTTAGTCCATTGCTAGGGGTCTTCTTACACCATTTATATGTTAGATATAAGTATAATATCTTCCTACTTTATTTATTATTTTTGTTTGTTTGTTTTAAAATCTTTAGTGCACAATTTGATAAATTGCGGACTTAATGCGTTTTCTACCAGTCAACCCAAGTGGTGGTGAAAAACAAAAGCTGCACCTTTCACCGCACCTTAGTTTTTCACGTGCAAAATGTATTGACAATAGTAATAAATCTTAATAAATTAAGGTCAACATAAATGTTACATTTATTGTAGGTTTTATTAAAGCTAGAGAAGGTTTTCAGAAGTCAACGCGTACTATATTTTGTTTCATTTCACCACGTATAAATTCTTTGTCGTTAGATTTTAAAAATGAACGACATGAAACAGGATAGTAATGAAACAATACCATACATTCAACAACAATACAATACATTCAACAAAACAAATCTCTCCTCGTCCATTTCCTAAACATTGCACTGTGAGTGTAACTGCTTAAAGGGATTCCGGCGGCACAACAGAACTCTACATTACAGTAGCACATACAAGTTGGTTCGACTGCCTTAATTTCTATATTTAAAATGTGTTATTTTAGTTCATTTTAAAGTTAGTTAGTATAGTATGCTAAGCAACGCTCATACTGTGAAGGACAAAATCCGCATACCCCAAGGTGTGTGAACCGGTGTGTATAAAGGCGCGGCGATGGGCTCACCTCCTATCATCACCATCAGCGATATGACGTCCACTGCTAAACGAGGGCCTTGTATGATGATTTAGGGGGAAATGCACAAAATCACCATGCTCGGCAATCGCAGTGGTTTAACTCATAGAGAACGCTGCTACCCGTCATCTGGAGGATTCCCTCGGTCGCCTCTTAGGACCCCCACGGCAGGAAAAGTTAGACTGGCGTGGTGACACATGTATTCTATTCACCTTCGCCACACGGCTAGTGGTCACTCCCTGTCACGTTGGGTTAAACACGGTTGGTGGACCGTGGGTATATGCTTAGCAAGTAGCCATTCTGCCTTCTCCATATTGGTATAAAAAAGGTGTAGTATATCTATTTATCAGTGGCGTGCACTGGTTTTTAGGACAAGGTAGGCAGAAATCCCCAAGGATTGACACTTATGTATAGGTAACTTGTCTTTACGAAACATAGGTACCTACTACATATCTACTCACCAACAAAACACAGGAGCTTCGTTAGCCTGTGTCGTGAGTACAACAAAAAAGGACCTAGCAATAACTCTATTATCACGCCGGATAACCAAAATACTAAGGTAGGCAGTGTCTTTTTGCCTGTATGGTGTGCACGCCACTGCTTTATATAGATAGAGTACGGAGTACGCAAGTATATAGAGTCCACATAAAGTTTCGAAAAAAAAATACGTGATTGTTCATAGTCATAAAAAAACAATGCAGTGATAATAATTTTATATTTGCATAGTGTTGTCGAGAAGTATTTCCAAATTATATCCGTTATCATTTTGCACATTGGTCATAGATAATGTGATTACAGCAAAAACATAATGTCACTTCGTAAAACTAGTTTGAAACATATAAAAATAAACGGATTGACTTCCAAATAAACTTGTCCGATTCGGGTTTATGACGCAACGATATGATAGGGACCATTATCCAATGAATCATTCATTCAACACATAGAATTCCACTGGACCGTACGTCTCTGTGATAGAATAAAAAATAAAACTTAGATGGTGGTAATAACAAGTAAAACGTATTTCGGTGGTTCATATGATTATGTGGCAGTGTTTTGTTTTTAAAATTAAAACGTACATACGTCAGGTTTATTGTGACAAGGTCGTGTTGCCATTGAATTTTCAACCATAACAATGTTGGTGTCAAGGTCGAGATTCACTGCTTTGACGGATATAAATAATCTTGCAAGGTAAGATACGAGTCAACATTCTTATTACTTAATATTATTCTGTTGGGATTAGAGATGGGCAGTCGGATAAATACTCGAAGGATAAATACTCAGTGGAAAGATAAATATGGATATTTATCCGTATTTACTCGTTTACACTGAGTATTTATCCAAAACCTAGGATAAATATTTTTGTACTCTTGTTTTAATTAAATTCGTGATGAAAATTGATAATATGGGTGATGCAACGGGTCGGGTAGGGCAGAGATGGCTCCAGAAGGACATACATCACCCAAATTAGTCATGTCTTGACGAAAGATGGATCGTGAAAAGTACTCGAAACCAGATATTATGTATGAATGGAGATGAAGCTAAAAGGTATAAGGACATACCCGCGGTATCCAGGAACGTGATAAATGAAAATAGGCGGTATATATAAAATGTAAGTGGGTATATAAAAAAATTGTATCACGAACTCAGTAATTAGGCACTGGACCAATAGGTATCAAGAAATAAGTCTATCATAGGTCAATGAGTAGGTGGGCATAAACATGAACAATTTTGAGTTGGAATGGATATCCGGTTCTATCCGGTTTACCGAACGATTATTCACAGTCCGGCCGGATGCCTGACTATAACCGGATATCCGGCCCTAACCGGTTTCTGGCTTGCTCGGTCGACTTTCACGTCGATCTATAACGGGATATCCGGGTCTATCCAGTATCCGGCTTATCCGGCCGGTAAATCAGTCAGGATTTTCACAATCCAGCCAGATGTCACTCAATAACCGGATAGCCGGCCCTGCCCGGTTTCTGGCTTGCTAGGTCGATTTTCAGGTCGATCTATAACCGGATATCCGGGTCTATCCGGATTCCGGCTTATCCGGTCGGTAAATCAGTCAGGATTTTCACAATCCGGCCGGATGTCACCGGAGTGACCGGTGGTCAATAACCGGATATCCGACACACTACCGCCCAATAAACGGATATCCGGCCGGGTGCTCCAGAGTTCATAATTGAAAGACACACATCAAAAAGCTTCCATAAAACTTCCTTATATAAGTAGCAACGTTTCGCGAAAGAGTGATATCTCGAAATGACAAGACAAAACAAGACAAGACATTTATTTTCTCTGACAAGCACAAATTACATACACATAAAAATTAAACAATATGAAAAAATAAAATACACAATCACAAATGAATAGCCACGGCGTGGGAGTTTGTCAGCGAAGAGGAGACTCCGGCTCAGCATCAAGTCTCAGTTACTCGTGACGCTGGTCTTCCGCCGGCACTCAGTTAGAGGGGTGATATACACCATAATTATAATAATACTAGTGGACTCGACAGACATTGTCCTTTCTTCACTATTAATATGAATATTAAAATTAGTATAACTTCCAGGGTGGCCTGTGCCCAGCAGTGGATGTAATTTTTTTCTTTCATAAGAACCTACTCCTATCATTAATAAGCACAACAAAAGAAAAATTTGCGAAATCTGTCCACCCGTTCCAGAGTTATACCTTGACAACGAAAAGTGGCATTGATTTTAATATATAAGATAGATAATATAATAATAATAAAATAAAAAAGTTAGACCTACGCATACAATAAATGGACCATACATAAATTATAATTTTATTATACTAGTGGACTCAACAGACGTTGTCCTGTCTTAACTATTAATATGAACATCTAGGGTGGCCTGTGCCCAGCAGTGGATGTCATTTTTTTCTTTCATAAGAACCTTCTTCTGTCATTAATAAGCACAACAAAGAAAGAATTAGCGAAATCGGTCCACCCGTTCCGGAGTTATGACATGACAACGAAAAGTGGCTTTGATTTTTATATAATAGATACATTACTTAAAAACATTAATTAATAAATTAATTTAATAGTAATAAAACAATAAATAATTGTATAAATGCGCAATCAAGCGACCAAGTCAACGCCAATCCTATTTTTTTAAAAGAACCGAAGCAAAATATTTACTCACACTTTGGATAAATACTCGAGTAAATACGAGTATTTATGGATATTTATCCTCCAGCGGATAAATACTCGGATAGAAACCCATCTCTAGTTGGGATAGGTTGTAAAGCGAGCATAATGCGAATAGGTAGGTACTGTAGGTATGCTTACCTACATTAAAATATTTTTATACTGAACAAATTTTGTTGAAAAATATGATAATGACATAGAATCAGATGTATTTCCGTATTAGTAATGCAAAACCGCCAAACGTTGTTTTGCAGTGTTTCATGCTATTATAGGCATGTATTATACATATACTTAAACCTTCCTTAAGAATAAGTCTGTCTAATAACGAAAACCGCATCACAACCCGTTGCATAGTTTTAAAGAATGAAACATACATAGCGACAGACAGCGGAAGGCGATTTTGTTTTATAAAATGTATTGATTTGATGATGATTCTGTACAATGCGTGATTTTCATTTGATGTTTTTCATCAATTTCATTCTGTCCATGAATGATATATAGGTACAGAAAGTTGGCAGTAATTGACAATTATTGTCACGAAGTCTCCTATTAGCGGTGTCTCCTATTGGCGGTGAAGTGTGAAGGCCGCGCATAAAGAGTGCAGTTGGAGCGTATGACGGAGCGCCGCTGTCTCTATCCTTTGAGGGGCCACTTCCGTTAGAAGGCGGTGTAGTGAGACCGCTGAGGAAGTGGAGTGTCAGTATTGGGATTCGCTGCGGCCGGTGATCGTAGAGCGATGCTCTTCGTTAAATAGAACGACTCAAAGGCGGAAGGCAGCCTACAGTGGACCTTGTATTGCCAATGGCCTACAGGGATACAGCTTGGAGCGGGCGCAAGGGTAGATTGGACCACGAGACGATATGCATTCGGATGTTCTACGATGCACCAAATAAGGCCCAATATAATATTACTTTAAACTTAGTTTTGTCATACCAAATCAGCGATGAAAATAGGCAGAAGGGGTATATTTATGAGGTTGAAAAATAACGTATATAGGTATGACCTCTCACGCCTACCGCATACACATAATTATAATTGTGCATCATAATCGGTCCAGCCGATTCACAGTTGTGTGGCAATGGACACTGACACCTGAATTTTATACACTTACCTATTAGAAGTGAAACTGCACAATATTTAACTGAAATGGATTAAATTACTTAAGAATATAAACGTCACCGTAGTATTTTCTAACCTTCAGGGTCACTGGAGCCCTAGTCGGCTCTTCGACAATCAAGGACTCTTTGACAAGAAGAATAGCAACTAAATCCTACGATGACATACCCGGACCACCAAGCCTCCCTTTTTTCGGATGTATTAGAAGCTTTCTACCAGGAGGTAATATGAAATATCAATTAAAGGGATTGTAAACATATTATAATGACAGAATAATCTGAAAACTGTTATTTAGATAACTTACACACACTTAACGCCTTTTAATCTCCCAAAGCGGGGTAGGCAGAGGCACTTGAGGTACAGATAATCTTTCCTAATATATGAAAATACAGTCTTACGTTGAAGGAAACATAGTGAGGAAGCATACCAAATGGGTTGTGAACTCCTTACCCAACGACACTAACATAATATGCTCTTACAATGAATAATAATTTTAAAGAGAAACGAACCAACTTCTACCATTTGTGCTAGTCGCCCGCTCCTACGATTTTTTTTTATGGAACCATTTTGGAAAAATCTTCTTTCGAACTAAAAAAAATATAACATCGATTCGGAAACAACGAAGTAATCGGCGAACAATCAGGAAAAAGCATATACGAGTAATTATAACTCTTTTGAAATCGCTTAAATACAATACATAAGGTAACTCTAATACCAAAAAAAGAAGCATGATCCCTTTAACGGAGATGGACAGCATACAGCACCTACCTCATCGAGTTAGATTAGCCTACACTCGGTGCATCGCATGCATTTATCTAGCAAGTTGATATCTACCCCGCTTTGAGGTTAGTGTTTACTTGAATTAATACACTTCACGCCTTTTAATCCCAAAGCGAGGTAGGCAGAGGCACTTGCTTAGTAAGCAAATGCCCACTGTTCACCAAGCGTATTTAACCCAACGTGACAGAGGGTGGGCCCATCGCCGTTATAGGGTTCATACACCTTGTGATGTGCGGGTTTCATCACGATGTTGTTCTTCACCGTACGAGCGTTGCGTTGCGTTCATAGGCTCTGAAAAAGAGTCCCATTGGTACACGTAAAGTAACCGGACTCGAACCCGCGACCTCCCGGTTACAAGTCAAGTATCCGACTAACTGGACCACAGACGCTCTGTTTACTTATTATTCTTTATTTATTTATTTTTCAGGGGAGCTGAACAATAAATTGGGGTTGGAATTAGGAGAACACCTGTATTCAAAATATGGACCGGTCGTGAAATTGAATATGGCTTTTATAGCACCAAGTCTTGTATTTCTCTTTGACCCCGATTCTATAGCAGAAGTAAGTTGATCCTTTTAATCTAAACACTCTTTGTATGTCAACATTTTAGTGAGTGTTGCTGAGCGCTTCAACAACCACAAAATTATCGATACAAATGGATGATACAAAGGATTCATTAACCTTGTTAAAGGTCGAACTTTCTTTACGACTTACCTATTCTAATATTTGCCAAAAGCACAAAAAAATATGGGAATGGTTCAACCCGTTTTGCTAGTAAAAACAAAATTTAAGAGCAGGTAATTCTTCTATTTGAAGGTATTACGAGGTGAAAATCTCAGTCCGATAAGACCTGGATTCCCGTCGTTAACGCATTTCCGAACAGAATACACTGTCAAAAATGATTCTACGTCTGTTACGTACAAAGGAACGACAGGATTGATTACTGAGTAAGTTTATACTACTAAATATTAAGAAAAAGAAAAGTCGCCAAAAAGTTTATAAGTAGGTACTTAACTAGTATATATAGCCGATATCCAAATTGGTAGATCCATTACTTGTCTAATCACCATAAATCCACTGTCTTTTGGTAAGAGGGTTTAGTCACAATGGCGTTAGTAAAGAGGTGCACTGTGCATTAATTTCAATGCACTTACATTTTATAGTTGCTAAAGATCGCTTCTTTTGTACTCTGATTTAGATTACAGATGATGATTCTTTACATTTATGCAATGTCATCCTACGGAAGATTTTGAGAAAGAAAATCAAGTTTCTAAATCTTGCCGTAAAACCAAAACTGTACAAGTTACGTTTACTCGTCTTCAGATAATTTTTGACTGACCAGTAATTGCCAAGTCAGGATCACGCCTTTTTATAGCGAATTTAACAACAGTAATTGTTCATTACTGCTCCACAGTCAAGACGAGAAATGGAAGACAATGCGCTCGACAGTCAACCCAGTGATGCTACAACCTAAAACTGTGAAACTGTACAAAAATGTCCTAGATGACGTTGCCAAAGACTTCATGGTTCTGTGAGTACCAGCGTATTATTATTTGTTTTGTGCGTTCCGTTCTATAATAGAGATATGCTAACAGTTGTATTCATAAAAAAAGGTAAAACGTTGATTAACTAGTTGATGTATGCTACGAGGAACTTAGTCTGTAATCGTTTGTCCGTATTTAGCGTTCAATGTACCAGTTTGGGACCTTTACTAGCAGTGCACTGTCGTTGTTAAATTAGTTAATGCTTTATGTATACCACGGTAATTGTCTATTGTAAATACATGTAATTTACCTACTTACATTAGATAGAAGTAGGTACTAGACTTATATCTGATTTAAAAAAAATTAATCAATAAGTTCAAGAGCGAATTTACTTTTGTCTCCTTTGTAGTATCGTTATTAGTATACGTTTACCTATATTCTTGAGATAATGCCTCATTGCAAAGTAATACCTAAATGAAAAAACTATTTTTCATCAGACAATAGCTGTTTTTATCCATACTATGAACACTTATACACTAAACTATTATTACGCTTGTTCATAGTGATTAAAAAAAAACGCTGTTAATAATTAGAGAGCGCACTTCCACAGATTCTAAGCATAATGATAACTGTTTTCTCTGTCAACTTACTGAGGATAGGCGTAAAATAACATTGAATACTTATAGCTGTAATATTTTGTGCATTTCAGCCTAAAAGAGCTTCGGAACGAGAAGAACATGATCAAAGAAAATCTGGACGTTGAATTCAACAAGTGGGCATTAGAGTCCATCGGCGTGGTGAGTCTTGGAGGCCGTCTAGGTTGTTTAGACAGGAACCTCGCAGAAGACTCGCCAGCCAGGCAGCTCATCAAAAACGTTCACGATATATTTAAATTTGGCTATGAACTAGACTTCAGACCGAGCATATGGAGATTTTATCCCACGAAAATGTACAAACAAGCTATGAAAAGTTACGAGAAACAAGTAATGTAAGTAATCGATCGTAGTGGTTCATTTTATTACGCGACATTAATGAGTCTTTCTCAATTCTACATAATTATGCAATTAGGGAATAATCATGTCAAACTCGATAAATCAAGGGGAACTTTAAAAAAATGTATTGGTGGGGCGACTAGTACCGGTTGAAGTAGGTTCTTTTTTGTTTAAAATTATATTGATATGGATGGTCCCTTAACGGCGGACCCTGGAATTGCTTTAGAGAACAGGCAGTGCAGCCGGGATACACGCTAGGGAGAAGAAAATAATCAATTCAATTAACAAGTTGACTAATCCTGAGATTTTTTTATTCATGTCAATCAATGTTTTTGTTTTCAGCCTAAGCAAACACTTCATAAAAAAGGCTGTAAAGGAAATTGAAAAGAAGAAAGTAGATAAACACGAAAAGGGAGTTCTTGAAAAACTACTTGAAATTGACGAAAATGTTGCAATAATAATGGCATCTGACATGCTGTTTGCTGGTGTTGATACTGTAGGTACCACCTACATTTATGTATATTTATTATAAAGAGGAACAATTTATTGTTTTTATAATGGATTAGTGGACCGATTTAAAAACTATTTCACCATTAGGGAGTGACATTATATACCTGGTGACATATTTATTTTATTTATAAAAAAATAGGGATCCCTGATTCTGTAACACATCCCGCCTTTCGACGTGTCAATCAATAAAACTTCAATTTTATTATTTTTAGTGTCCCCAAATTTATTAATAAAAATACTTACAGCAGTTAAAATTGTTTATTTTGAAAATCATGTCAATTAAAATATAAAACATGACGTTTTTCAGGCGGCCAACACGATGCTAGCAACAATATATTTGCTTGCAAAAAATCCCGAAAAGCAAGATAAACTCAGAAGTGAACTATCAAAAGGCGACGACAAATACCTTAAAGCAGTCATCAAAGAATCTTTAAGAGTGATGCCTGTTGTATCAGGCAATATGCGACTAACAACCAAAGACTACAACATCAATGGATATTTCATTCCAAAAAATGTAAGAATCTGTCAAACTATGCATAATATTATTCCATTATATTTGAATGAATCGCGAAAGAATCTATGTTTATATATTCAAACACTGCCGGAAAGAAACACTTCTGGCTAGTGACCTACGAAAATGTAAATAAATAAATATACATAAGTACCTAGGCATTTTTGAGCAAGGCGTTGCATTAGCTTTGCGCGATTTTATACACGGTACATACAATTACCCCCTTCAATAGCAATGTGTAACTTACTCATAGTTTGTCCTTATCTATTCGACAAACTGGACCACATACGCTCAATCATTTTGTTTACCAAGCATTTATTTCAGTTCTCAAATTGTGGTCATTTGCCCAACAATACCTCCTATCGCCTAGCTCGGTTCCGGATTAAAAGGCGCTAACTGCATTTTATTTTTCTAAATCTGTTTCAAATAATTTCAGACAAAAGTCGTGTTCTCTCATCAATACCTGGCGATGCGTAACGACCAATATCCCAGATCATCGGAGTTTATACCGGAAAGATGGTTGGCAGGAAAAGACGACCCACTGTACTACGGCAACGCTCATCCATTTGCCATGTCACCCTTTGGATTCGGAACAAGGCAATGCATAGGTAAAAGGATAGCTCAGTTGGAATTTGAGGCTTTCCTCACACAAATCATGAAGACTTTCAAAATTGAATGGGATGGACCCCCTATTAATGTTAGGGCTGTATCACTCAACTATGTTGATGGTCCATTCAATTTCGTTTTTAAAGACCTGTGATCGTAAAATTGTAAAATATCTTTGTGTTGGATTACTTACGGTAGTTCAGTATTATGTTACACGTTTTATATTAAACTTACCTATTTTGATTACTTTAATAAAACAAATCTATTGATGTGCCTGATAGCGATGAATAAAACATATTTCTTTAAAATTTCGGAGTTTTTTTTGTTCAATGTTTCATTCCAATTTCATTTCATTGGTTGTTTCGATGCAATTCTTAGCGTACTTCCAAATCATCATCACCCACCTGACGTCCACTGCTGGACGAGGGCCTCCCCCAATGATTTTCAATTAATTTGGGGGGAAATGCCAATAATCGCCAGGCTTGGCAGGCGGGTTGGCGATCACAGAGGTTTAACACGCAGAAAATGCTGGATCGGTCTGCTCTTACGACTCCCACGACGAGAAAAGTTGGGCTGGGGTGGTGACACATGTATTCTATTCGCCGTGACCACACGGTTACTTTAAAATATTGTTACATTATAATATTAATGTTGTCTCCTTAATTCTGATACGTTTTACGATAACTGTGTTTCTGTGGGTATCGGAATACACAGTGTAAATGATGTCCAAAGTGATATTCGGAATGCCAAAAGGATTATTAGGCAATGGTCTAGCCACTTTTCACCACTTACAATATATACATTATCTATTTAAGTTAAAAGACAAAAAATGTCAGGCTAAACCAAACGACGATTGACCATAATATCCACTTCAACCGCACTTTACATGCGAAAATCGACTCTCATTCATTTGCTCTACATTACCTAAAGCGATTATTCCTATGTCTCGGACATACGTATATTTGTTCTAAGCAAAGTACGATTGTACCGCCTTACCTTGAAACGCCTTAACTTTAATAATCTACCTATATATATATATAAAAATCAATGCCACTTTTCGTTGTAATGTTATAAATCCGGAACGGGTGGACCGATTTTGCTAATTCTTCCGTTAATTTACTTATTAATGACAACAGAAGGTTCTTGAAATGAAATGAAAGAAAAAAATTACATCCACTGCTTGGCACAGGCCACCCTGGTGGTTATACTAATTTTATATTCATATTAATAGTTAAGACAGGACAACATCTGTCGAGTCCACTAGTATTATTATGAAACGTTCATACCTAAATAGTTAATTTAACAATAAACATGACAGCCTGTTATTCTGTAGCTCTATGTCGCATATTTAATAAATCACTAGAGAAGGACAAAAGTTCAAGATAGCGGGTTTCAAGTATGATATTCTAAAACCTAATGAAGTGCCTCCTTACAATTAAATCGTAGAGGTAGATTAAACCCCCTAACTTGGCCTAACACAGTAAGAATGTTGATTTTCGTCTACGCGACTTCCATAGTAGTACATTTCTGGATTAATGTTACGAGGATTTCTACCTTAGGCTGCGACGTGCAATTATTTTTAAATCACTCAATTGCTTGCAACAGCAGGTTGTCCTACTATTGCAATACAAACTGAATTCTATCTTTATTTGCAATAGGTTTAATGTCCTATGTACTCTACATAGGTGTATTATGTTTCCTCTCTGTCTCTACATTGACCTCTGTCAATGTAGAGACAGAGAGGAAACATAATACAATAACAACGGTACAAATAGATGGTCAAGCACACGACCGGCTTCTGGACGTCTCTATATTTTATAATCTATTTACGTAATTCATTCAATTCGCAATGTTTTCATACAAATTATAATCACCATTATAATAAATGAGTTATAAGAAGTGAGACGTAACATTTTATGCGCAAGTGGAGTAACATGCAATAAAATGTCGAAATGTGGATTATATCGATTTGTTAGGTAAGTGCGTTCCATATTTGCAACTCTGTGCTGCTTACGTTTAAATTACAAAATTATTATTATTTCAAGTAGTTTTTTTTACATTAAGAGCTTCAGATAAAATTAATAGTCTGTTACCTTATCACTACATAGATTAAATCAAAGTCGCTTCTCGCTGATTATGGAAACAGGGAAAAACTTTAGACAGAAGAAGATAATAACAAATAGAGATCTAATAAAATTAAAAGTTAACAAGAGGCATGCTTCGTTGGTTCTGGCATATCGAGAGGATAGACGGGATGGATAACGAAAGGGATACTGGTATTGTGAGAAATAAGAAGAAAAAATAATATATTAGAAGTTTGTGTGGGTAGGAGCCGTTGTAGAAGGACATTCCTTGGTCAGATTCACAATATCCTTAAGGAGGTCGCCGTGCCGAGTACTCGAAATCGGCAAGCATGTATGAAGACATGTAGGTACCTAAGGATTTGGAAGAGATTTGCTAGAATCAATAGACAAGTCGTCATCGTCCATGATCTCTGCCTACCTCGCTGGAAAATGAGCGTGACATATATAAATACATGTATGTAGATCTAATAATAGATACAATTATAACACAGGTCAAACAGTTGGAAATGTTCCGGATGTATTTCGTCACAGCGTCAATGGATGACTACTACAGCAACAAAATCCTACGATGATATACCAGGACCCTCAAGTCTACCATTCATCGGGAGCATGAGGCACTTTCTGCCAGGCGGTATTGTTGTCATCTATGTTCCTTCAGTTGGATAAGGAAGTAGTATATCAGTGTTAAACAGATCACAGTGGCATGCAATTCGAGAGGACTATGTCCAACAGTGGACAAGTATGGGCTGATGATGATGATGATATCAGTTCTAATTGTCATATCACTTTGTTTCAATAAAACTTGAAAAAGGCAAGTAAATATAATGATATTGTGTGTGTGTGTGTGTGTAATGTTTCATTGATTTCATGAATTCACTAGGATGGCAAGCCGGATTCTTAGCCTACTGTTCTTATAAGAAAATATTGTTTGTAAGTATTACCCGATTTGTTCGATTGACCGATTTAGAAAAAAATCTTTCAACGAACAAACACTGACAATACGAATGAAATCGTAAAGAGTTTCCTAGTTTGTTGAATTATGAATTAAGTAAGCAGATATAGCTCTTGGGTATGAAACAGGATTTGCTCAGGAAAGATGGACTGATGATTTACGAAAGACGACCGACAGAATCTGGTTGCGAGTAACCGAATATATGAATATGTATGTGTCCAGCAGCAGACGAATATAGACTGATCTCTCTCTAATGAAGTCTCGCGCTTGGCTGACTAGATCGGTGATCTACAGCAGGTGGCCGATGAGAAGGCTGGACGAGGATAGGATTATAGGCCTGAGCAGTACTGGTAGCATTCTGTTTTGTTTCATTTGTTAGAAGAAAATATAAGTAATTTTTTCTTCCAGATTTAATTAGGTAATCTTACCAAGCATCTAACAAAACGGAATACTTACAATCCTGCAGTTGACTAAAACATGGTAGTAAATTAATACTTACTCTAACCAGTGATGGAGCTGTTATCAGTAAAACTTGTACAAGGTTACCGCCAGCCAATGGAGTGATGACCTTAACTCATTATTTGAGGAAAGCATGGTGTAATGTAATGATTTGATTAATATAATGTTCATATTTTGCTGAAAAATATTCTAGATTACAACATTTAACATTTCATAACCAAATCGTACTTTCGTAAAAAATCCTACAGATAATAAAAAAATAATGCGAAAATAAGTGTGACCAAAAAATTGCTGTACTTAGTGAAATAGTAATTTTAGGTACCTACGCTCAGGTACGTATATTGCATAAGTACCTTTATAATCTTTATGCAGTTTGACCCACTTGGCCTACTACGATAATATTGCTACTTAGTTTGTTAATCAAGGTGAAAAATTAACGTAATATTCGTATGGCTTAACTATAACTTGTTTCATCATCATAAGCCCATATTTGTCTACTGCTGGACATAGACCTCTCCAATTGCACGCCACTGTGATTTGCTTTCGGCTTCTCAAATCAAGCTTCTGCCAGCCATCTCATCGGCGCATATCATCAGACCCCTTGCCTGAGGGCGTCCTACACTCCGTTTCACGAGACGCGCTTTCCACTCGAGCTTGCTTAGCATCTGTTTTTACTGGGATTAATGATTTTACTGTTTTTATTAAGAGTACGAAAGGATGGATCAAAATTAAAGCAATCTTACACAAGAAACTAAATTCAAATTCTAAATATTAATTTCAGGATCCATAGGCAACAAAATCGGCTATGAATTATTTGACCATTTCTATAAAACTTATGGACAAATATCGAAAATGGATGGCATGATTAACATTCCATCGTTTGTACTTTTGTTCGATCCAGAAGCAATTGCACAAGTAAGGTTACAATTATTTTTACGCCAAAACTACCTGAACCTATTTAAATTACATTTGGTATACACATAGTTTAGAGCCTGAA
>SJJU01002329.1:0-45070 GCA_012932125.1 Conopomorpha cramerella | reverse complement strand
TAATTACACAATTTAAAAAAACTAAATGATTGCGGCGATGAAAGAGTAGTCTTCTAGTTTTAATTCCTATGTATAGTTTTCTTGTGATGGTACTATAAGACTAGTTGTATTATTGGTCACAAGAATGTACTATAACTAGTCATTATTAACTACATGAAAAAGAGTTTTTAGGGTCAAATTAGACAACTGTAAGATATTTTGTTGGCACCTAATCAGCGGAACACTAGCTTGTACATCAATGTGTGTCTCTTTACATTTGTCTATGAAATAAGTAATTGTCGGGTTTAATTTTAGAAAAAAAAATCTGGTGGATCGATAATTGTATGCATTTTATGTTTAAAAAATAAATAAAGAAATACACTACACGCCTTTTAATGCCGAAGCGGGTATATTAACATTTAATAAATCATAGTTGTTATTTATTGTTTGTATCTTATACCATAAACGATGGGCGGAGGCGCTAGGACATCTCACCATATTAGCGTAGGTGTAGGCAGTGAGCAAAACGCCTCCCTAAAGGGTCTATTCGTGAGGGGATTCAAACCTCTTTGATTTTACTGTATTAGGTTAAACTGTCCTTAAAATAAAGTTCTCATTGAATATCTTCTTTGTAAGACGTGCCTGAACAATCCGCGTCCACCTCGACACTTCACTGTATTTCTTTAAAGATAGAAAAAGATTCGTTGAACATTGTACATATCTCTCTCTGGGCTCGGTGTGGTGTAAAGTATGTATGTCTTCATCCATCTTTTCATCACGTCGTAGTCCAGATCATAAATACTTGTCAACTACCCAATCCACAGGCACCGCACATGCGATAGCTATTACCATAAATAAATTGTTACATTTTAATCTAAATACGACAATAATTCAACACAATATGTCAAACACTTCGTTTCTTTAAGCATTCCTCGTACCTGACGCGAAGTCCTAGAAAGGCGAGATTTGGTAACAAAACAGCGATGGATAAACATTATTGGTATGGAATCAAGAAAACGTGTGCGTTGAATAGAGGCTAAAACTTGTAGACATGCATGACTCCATATAATTGCCCGTACGCCATTGTCCCTGATTAAAATGAATATTCCGCGTAACTAAGAAGTTTTTTTTAATGTAATACTATTTTTACAGAACTAAGTGAGGAGGCAATATTTGCAACAGGAAAGAACGGCAAACCCGTGATCCAGATTGGCCAATACAGGTTCTACAGACGATGCGACAGCAGGGGCATGAAGGGTAAATGGGTGTGCAACAGAATCGGCAAAGGCTGCAGAGCGTCCCTCGTCACTTTTGAGAACGAGGTCCTCACCTATAGGGACGAACACAACCACTGATACTTACACGATCAGAAAAACCCTCATTGGTTTATGTATTAGACGAAAGGAAACATTAATTTGTTCTATAGAAATGTATGTATGTTTGTTACAGAGTTTTTTTTTCTGATGTTGAGTTCAGATTTTAACATCACAAAGTTTATGTTGTGTGTGTGTTGTGTTACTTTTTATAATAAGATTAAGCATAATAATACTTAGAGAAAAGAAGCTCATTTCTAACAAAATAGTGCCCCTAACTCGTAATAGCAATAGTTAAGTGCAGATTGTTGAATTGTGTCCAAGTGAGCAAATAATATAACTGGCATCTGCACTGTACAAACCATACTCGAACTAATTGTTATCCTCGGCGCTGTAAAGACATTGCAAAAAATAAAACAGTAAACAATAAAAAATAAAAATGTAAGTACTTAGATTTTTTTGTCTACTAATGTAATATAAAGAAAAACCCTTATTAATAAAAACTCGGTGTAACTTAAACCTAAGTTGTTACAGTTCTATTTATTCTGTATTTGCCATACAACTGGTGGTGAAGGTTACTGGGGAATAGTTATACCGCGTTTATTAGTAGGACCCTATTCATTATTGGGTACATGGGCTATAGATAATAATTGGATATGTATGTAGGTATATAATTTTATTTATAACGTTATAGTGTCCGTAACTACGTTTATTTATGGTAAAGTTTCGCACTGGCTGACGCAATGTTTTTCAAGAGTGGTTAGTTTGTACAAAAAATTTTAGGTTTATGTTTCAGTATTTTTTCTTTCATTTCCATAAACAGGTAGGTACGTAAGTTAAATACGATATGTAAACTATGGGCTTACCAAGTGCCCGCATTGGAATTAAAAAGCTTCAGTGAATATGTATTAATTTACGTAGATATTTATTTACATTTGGCACATATACATAGAGCAATATGCACATAAAAAAGTAAGAGAATGAAACAGAAAAGCGACACAAACAGAGAAAATAACAGGTACACATTGTCGGTTTCGATGAGGCATATGAAGTCTTTGATTCAACGTGTGCTGGGAGTGATGTGGATTAACACAACACTTCCAGCGCTGATCTTACATTAGTATTCTAATTACTGACTACTTGACATAATATATTACGTATTGTAAAACATATCGTTGCAGAAACAGAGCCAAGAGCCGTGTTTACAATGTCGAGCCGCGGCAACCCAGTTATCCAGATCGGTCGGTACAGGTTCTTCCGGCGAACGCGTGTGCTGGGGCCTTCATATATATATGCCTTCGGGTATAGGATCTTAGGAGTGTGGTAGGTTTTACCACGTTTCGTTTTAGACCGCTGCCGTTGACACGTCGGGCTTCCCTGTTCCCCATCCGTCATTATTATTGAGATTTGAGGTTTATTTTTAAATAGCGTCTGGTGAATGTTAGGATCGTATTCTGAAACGTGAACAAAGCACTAATTACTGACTACTTGACATAATATATTATGTATTGTAAAACATATTGTTGCAGAAACAGAGCCAAGAGCCGTGTTTACAATGTCGAGCCGCGGCAACCCAGTTATCCAGATCGGTCGGTACAGGTTCTTCCGGCGGACGCGTGTGCTGGGGCCACGCCTCACGTGGTTGTCCTCGCGCACCGCGTCCGGCTGCCGCGCTACTGTCATCACCGTAGACGATCGAATACAGTGCGTCAAGAACATTCATAACCATCAATGATTGTTGGCCGTAGTGTTGTCGATGCGTTATATCGATAGTTGAAGGAATATTGATAATACCGTCAAACGGCGGGATGGAAACGGATAAGTTGGTTTATTGAAATAATTCGGAAATGATTTAATGACGACCTATTTCACTGCAAGAACAACTACCAATAGTGTGTCTCGCTCTCTGTCATTACTGACAATGTCAATTGGACATTTCAGGTTGTATAAAGAATTGGATGATATGAGTTCAAAAATGATATTTTGAAGTCTATTGTTGCATATACTGTTCATTATAATGGAATCCCAAGGTGGTAGTGAATTGGAAATTATAGAATATACACTTAGGCGTTTTGGAATCTGACAATTTCAATATTATGGGTTCTGTTATTCACTACTTATTATCATAGACATTCCATAAAAAAAATCGTAACTCCTAAAATAAAGTATTTAGATACTATCGGGAATATATTGTGTTTCTATATTTTTATCGACTGTTAACTTTTATAAGAGAAAAAAATACTCATCTAAGAAGCAAATTCTGACGGGTCGATGGACATGCGTAGCCTGGACTGATAGTGTTGTACAATATTCGAAAGTTTCGATTTGTTTTAGAGCCGATTTATGAGTGATGTTTTATGAGCAACAGACAATGCAATAAAGGTTTCGACAAGATGAAACCTTTTTGTTAGCCGTTCGTAATAAGTACTGCAGAACTTATTATATTTATTTTACATATGACTGCATAATCGAAATGTTGTCACTTCGATTTCTGAACAAAAAAAATACACGTTTCTATTAATTGATGACAAAGAACTAAGAAGCAATAGGACGTCCAACGCTGAGATACAAATGTCATCACACTGCATGTGCTTGTCAGTCGCATCCATTCGAAAAATTATTCATGGATCTATCAATGTGTCAGAATTTGCTTCTTAGATGATGCCGATTATAGAAACATATAAATGAAAAAAAAAAAACTTTATTTGCAACTTGAAAATTGAAAACAGAACTTGAAAACAGGAAAATTGGAGTGTTTCCACCACCATTTCTCAAACAAAGGTTGTTCATCTTACTGTGTGAAACGAATGTTTCTCGTAATAATGATACATGCAGTAAGTACTACCTAAAGTAATCACTTATAGTTATTGTACTTAATGTTGTAAAACTCGAGCCAATGTGTTGGTGACAGGCCATGTAAACGATGTGATATAGATAGTGAAAAAAGTAGGTGTAAGTACCTATGACGTTTTTATAAAAAAATCTAAGCAAATAAATATAATAGTTACAAATTGATTTTACTTTATCCTAGTACCTTATGTTATATGAATAAAGGTTCAAGTTGTTTTTCTGTTATGAGAAGATCTCTGATTTGAAGAAAAAATCTGTGTTTAACCTTCTTAAAAAAAGGAGGACTTTTCTTTCATTTGATTGTATTTTTTATGCTTTCTGGTTGTACCTCAGAACTTACGACTGGATGAACCAATTTTGGTAATTATTTTATTAGGTTTATTCTTGTTCCAATATTTAAAGCAGTGCTATAAGTAAAACACTATCATTATTTCTATAAATTTCCCAGATTTCCGATTCGGGGTGTCCCGGTACGGTCGCCCATTGATACTCGTGGGACGGTACCGGTTCAACAAGTGGTCCGGCAGCCGCGGTCCCAAGGCTCGCTGGGTGTGCCCCCAAGCCTACAAGGGCTGCAAGGCCACCATACACACTTACCAGGACGAGATTTTGAAAATACACAACGTCCATAATCATTGAGAACGATTTTTTACCATTAATTTTAACATGCAATAAGAAAATCATGGTATTTTATTAATAAAAGATAATAATTTTAATTGATATTTTACTAAATGTTAGGTACAGATACACATGCTAGTTTGTGGCATGCTTTTGCAGCGATTCCCGTAATAATATTGTTCTTATTACGATTCGAAGCTTTGAGATTTGACGGCTTCGTGGTTACTTACCGTAATAGCCCCTAACGGATGCCACTATTTAGCTATCAGTATCTTAACAAATCCATATTATCATTATGGCGAATTTCCTCTGGATGTGTTTCTGAACTGTATGAGCCTTGCGCTGCTTAGCTATACATTGCTTCAGATAGCACCCTATCGTAACCAGTCAAGGATTGTCGAAGCAAAAAAATTCCGGCATTTTGGCGTTTTTTTAAATATAACCCCCGGTTAACTGGAAGAATATGCTATATAGAATTAAGTTCGTCATTGTACAATTTTACTGAAATAAAGTATTGAAACAACTAAATCCATACATATTATAAGTATATATTATGTATTGTGACTAAATGGAATTTGATTCCATATTTATTTTGCATTTTATTCTCAGGTCCAGTGTTCGAGGTGTCCCGCCGAGGGCGGCCCATGATCAGGGTGGGGCCGTACCGCTTCAGCAAGTGGAGTAAGAGCAAGCCGCCCAAAGGCCGGTGGTACTGTACCAGGCAATACTACGGATGTCTCGCCACACTCATCACCATTGACGACACCATTATTACTCAACTGAAAGAACATAATCACTAATGGACGATATATTGTACTTTTTTTTATCTGAGCCACTATTTTCCCACCTTTCCCCTCCTTCCGCGCCATGCGATCTTGGACGGCGTTCCACCATCCTTTCTCGTGAGAAACCAGCTCGTCACTCCAACGATTTCTGGGGCAACCACGTCGTCTCTTGCCATTTGCTGGTAATTAAACCGTCGCTTTTTTGGGCTAACGGTTTGGTTCCATTCGGGCGACGTGGCCGGCCCAGTCCCCCTTCAGTTCGGCTGACCTCCGAGCCACATCTTTAAGTTGAGTCTTGGAGCGCAGTTCAGTGTTAGAGACTTTGTTAAACTCCTAATATACTGCGCTCCATATTTCTTTGTACTTATGTTATTGTACTTATGTTTTTCAATATTGTATGATTCTCAATAAGCTGGTGCTGTTTTAGCATTTTCAAAACAGTAATGACTCTTCAAAGCAATTGATTATCCTCCATAATTTACTGCGTGTAATGGTCATAGAAACGTTGTTGGGTCTCGTCAATATGAAGAACTTTTACTAGGGCGACAATGTGGGGCATTAAAAAAAATTACAATCCTCATACAAAATGTATGTGATGTCCCGAGGCAAAAATTTGTTTATTTTGTATGGAGATGAAATTTTTTTATTGCGTTTCCCCGCATTGTCCCCATAGTATAAGTTGTTCAACAACGTTTCTAAAGCCATTCATTGCTCGGGGTACTTTTACACGCAGTATTGTTTTGCAAATGAGCATTAACTGTCAAAATCTGCATATGGATACAATAGGAACATTTATGTCATAATAAGTTAGATAAAGTATAGTCTGCCTTCCGTTTTTTTTATCACTATGAAAAATTTATAATATTTCTGCACTCTCAACACTGATAATTACTTACACCATGTTATCTTGGCGAGCTACTATAGCAGTAATTGTAATAGGGTTGTAAATGTAAATACATCAAAATATCACATCATCACATCGACATATCGATAGTTGATAAATAAAAACATGATATCTCTACTAACAATGCGTCAAGATAAAGGCGTCATGAGTATTATAGTAATAACTAAGGCTAAGTGAGGAGCCCTCAGAACTTACGAAATATTAAAAAATAATTAAAATCGAAATAAATAATATTAGACATCTAATCAATTCGTTTTATTGTGTCTATACAAATTAATTAGTTAATTAATACTTATGTAAATATTAATTATCTTAACTAACCTAATATTCATGTAAAAACGTCACAAAATGATTGTTTTACACTCGCTCGATTTATCGGAATGGCCTGAATCGTCACGTCCCCGAGGTTCCTATCCTAAGATACCTAAATATAATTATTGACGTGGGTATCTGCAGGCCTAGCAAAGCGCTCCAAGAAATATATGACAAGCTACGTACCATACCAGGCAATGCCATTGGTTGATACAAGCTGAGTCGCACGATGTGTGACATAGCAGCCAATCACAGCGCGCATTTGTTCTATGTCTTGTCTCTCTTGACGCGCTTGCTAGGGCTGCTGGGTGTGCATGAGCTGTATCAATAGGTGACGTCAGAAGGATGACATGGTGATGATGAATTAAAGGTGTGTTTATAACAATGGGGAATTTTCTTTTCTTTGACGTTCAGGTTCCTAACAAAGTTTGACAGTTATCCGCCCGAAAATCTGTCAGAAAAACGTCAAAGAAAATTCCCCTTTAAAAACATTGATTTTTTAAAACATAAAAAAATATCCTAAGTCTGTCAGCATTCAGAATATCATTAGAATGAAAAACACGCAATTTCTTAAGTTTTTTTAGCTACTTCTATTAACAAAAACTATTTCTCTTCCCAGTGCCGTATTTTGAAGAGTCTCAACGTAACAAACCTATCATGCGACTAGGGCAGTACCGATTCAATTTACAATCGGAGAGTCGATGTAAGAACAAGTGTCGGTGGTACTGCGTCAGGAGGTACTACGGCTGCCCGGTGGTCGTCGTTACCTATAACAACGACGTCCTAACGCAAATGGGCGAACATGACCATTGAAATGATGAACCAAGTATTGAAGACATTGTTCCGGTGATACCTGCACTAACTTACCTAGGTAATACTATTTGTCAGCCAGCCCAACTTTTCCCGTTTCCACCGAGGCAGCTCTCCGGAGGACGGGCAGCAGCGCTCTCTGTGAGTAAAACCCGCCTGCCAAGCGTGGCGATTATTGGCATTTCCCTGCATTTCAGGAAATAATTGGGTGAGGCACTCGTCCAGCAGTGGACGTCATGTGGCTCATGATGATGATGATTTAATAAGCTACTTGTGTTGGAACATTTTAATATGTTCCGTTGGTACAACAAGATTGTTTATTGTTAACTAGAGACAATGCACAATTATTTATTTGTAATTATTGAGGCTAGTCGTCATGCTTTGCAGGTATTATAAACGTTATGATGTGATAGAAGTCTTTAACTTCAAAGTGGTAAAGGAAACAGACCAGCTCGTTTGTAAAACGCTCTATTTAACGTCGTTATATTTTCCAAAGAAATCGTCGATGATTCATAGTATAATTATTCCCTTAGAGCCTCATTTCGAGACGTCCCAGCGCGGAGGCTGGGTCATGGTCGTCGGTGCCCATCGGTTCAACATCAAAAATCCTTCCAAAGTGTCCTTCCACTTCGCCAAAAGGAACATTTGGACGTGCGTGAAGCGCCGCTCGAGGGGTTGCTGCGCTAGCCTCATCACAATCAATAAGCAGATCATTGGTCGGCGAAATCAGCACAACCATTAAAACATGACCATTTAGTGGTGAACCAAGAATTGAAGACACGGTGAAGCTGAGTATTGCCGTGATAGCCGCACGAGCCAAACTACTAAATGAAAATCAGACTGATAACAGCAGAGGCAGAAAGAAACGAAGATATGCAAAAACGTTAAAATAGGTTGCTTGCTGCAAAGCACAGCTTTAAAATAACTGAAAATGTTTATATTACTTTGGAAAAAATAATAACACAATCGCTGCGTCACAATTCTTTCTCGTTTCATTCGTATCCACTCGTCTCGTATCACTTATTAGTATCGAATTGAAAATTGTGAGTCTAGGCGACGAGTAACAACGTATTTTCGGAAGGTGTTGTCTTCTCATGGTCATCAAGTTTTTACAAATACTTACTTACATTTATTTTAGTATTTGTTAGAAGTGACCACTGGTATTTTAATACAATATTAGAACTTTTTCTTTCAATGAAAGTATGCAGTTTTTCTTGTTATTAAAATGGATTCCTAAGAACATAACTTCTATGTCATATATATAATAATTTATTTATTTTGCAATAATAGGGTATTGTTACAAAAATAGTTCTACAAATTAGATAAATTAAGTGCTACACTCTAAGTCTACCAGCTAAATGATTGAATTATCTCCTTTACCTACTCATAAAAAAAATCGGGAATGTTGCTCTGACACAAGGTAAATATTTTAATCTCATCAACGTCGTCCTATTGATCAGATGATTCTTGTAACGATTCCCTCAGGACCAGTGTTCGTGAAGTCCCAGCGTGGGGGTTGGGTGTTAATTGTCGGCGTCCACCGGTACAACCACGGGAACCGGGACGGACAGTTCGCAACAAGGAACTACTGGACGTGCGTGAAGCGCCGCTCCCGGGGCTGCTGCGCCAGTCTCACCACATTCAATAAGGAGATTATTACTCAGAGATATCAACACAACCATTAAAACGAGGCCATTAAAAAAAAATACACTTCACGCCTTTTAATCCCAAAGCGGGGTAGGCAGAGGCACTTGCTTAATAAGCAACTGCCCACGGTTCACCAAGCGTATTTAACCCAACGTGACAGGGGGTGAGCCCATCGCCGTTATAGGGTTCATACACCTTGTGGTGTGCGGTTTTCATCACGATGTTGTCCTTCACCGTACGAGCGTTGCGTTGCGTACATAGGCTCTGAAAAAGAGTCCCATTGGTACACGTCCAGTAGCCGGACTCGAACCCGCGACCTCCCGGTTACAAGTCGAGTATCCGACCAACTGGACTACAGACGCTCTTACTTTAATACGAGGCCATTACTTTAATGGTGAACCAAAAACTGATGTGAAGCTGACCGTTGTGGTAAAATAACCCCACAAAGCAAAACTTAGCGTTTATTACCACAACGGTCAGCTTCAAAATAGGACTTTGCTCAACCGGGATCAAACCTACAAGAAATTGTAAAAAATAATATGCAGAAACATCTAGAACACCTCTATATTTTTAAATTATGTTACAGGAATTAAAAATTCAATGGTTGCTCTTCATACTTCTTTAATTCATTTTTGTTAGATGTATATTTCTAACCAAAGACACTGCTCCTCAAATTGTTAATGTTAAGTTTTTGCAGACGTTGTTTGCTTAATTAAAGAAAAAGAATCAGAATTTTTGTACACGACGAATTTTTATAATGTATGATTTGTAGGTTTTGAAGGTTTGGGTGTGACGAAAGTAAATAAAAAAGGTGGGTATGAAATACACTCGGGAGTGTATGTTTTAAAATATATAACGTAACGGTAACGTGGTTAATACTGATTAAAGATGACGTATATGAGGTTAATGTATACAATAACTCTCTTAGGGCCTGTTTTTTCGAAGTCCGGGCGCGGTGGTTGGGTGCTGAATATAGGCGTGCATCGTTACAATCACGTGAACCGCGGGAAGCGCTCCAGGAACTACTGGACGTGCGTGAAGCGCCGCTCCTGGGGCTGTCCTGCCACTGTCGTCACATTCGAAAAGGATATCGTCAGTCAGCGAAATGAACACAACCATTAAAATAACTATATACTAACTAGCAAACCCGGCGAACTCCGTTTCGCCACCAGATGGGTTCGTTTCGTTTACCCGCTTTTCTGTTGATTTTTTCCTGAATTTTCTTTGCTATAAACCTCGCGGAGCCCGAGACCTTTCCAACGAATGCAAAACCGTGGAAATCGGTTCGTGCGTTCTGGAGTTATAGCGTCAGGAAGGAAAACCCGACTTATTTTTATATAGTAGATATCATTTTTGAAACTGGAAATATTTCATTGCATTACGCTACTCACGTCCTTCCCATTTTTCCATCCCCGGATCCCGACTATCCATCTATTCAGCAAAAGAATGGGATCAGCCAGCAACCAGCCTATACGAGAACCTAACGAATCAAACCTTTATTTAGAAGTGGTCTGTTTGTAGAGAAAATTACCCGTTGTGATTTATTTTCTCGCTTCCGGCAACAACTAAAGTAAATCAGTCTTAAAATGCTTTTGAGATTGACGCTAATGTGGCACGATAAAGCATAAGCATAATTATGCTGCGCGTTTTTAGAAATTTGTCCTTCAAAAACAAGAATTTTTTTCCTCCTTTCGCTTATATCTATTAATTTGCATTGCTAGTTTGGTTGATACATTAGTCAGTAAACAAAATGTTTATTCAAGGCAGCGAAATTATAGTGTCTTTCTATTACATTGTTATTTCGTATTGTACAGAATATCTTGAGATGACTATTTAGAGATGATAATGTCATGCATGAGAATTGGCTAAGTCGAATGAAACACAAGAAAAACTTAATGGCGTCATTTAAGTCTAGTTTTATTTATGCCTAAATTACGATACAGTAATCTATAATATAAAAATAAATCGCGAAATGTGTTGGTAACCGCATAACTCCGGCACGAATAGACCGATTTCGGTATTTCTTTCTTTGTGCACAACAAATTAATTAATGACAGCAGATGGTTCTTATGAAAAAAAATGACATCCACTGCTGGACACAGGCCACCCTGGAGGTTATACTAATTTTATATGACAGGACAACGTCTGTCGGTTCCACTAGTACTAAATAAAACAGTAAATACCAACATTTCTGGCTTACCTTGTGAGATCGAACACTGTGGTTAACTAAAACTATTCTGATGGTGCACATGATCTCTGCCTATTTCTATAGGAAACAGGCGTGCCGTATGTATGTTCTTGTACCTACCTAGCTTTTATCCCAGTTGCCCAACCCCGTCACATGTTGACTGCTTAACGTCAGGCAGGATGGTGGGCAAACGCTTGTTCGTTGTGATAAAAAAAGAGGGTCCAGAATCCGTTTTATTATATACTTGATTCTGTATTGTCCATAACCGGAGCATTTATTTAGTACTTAATTATTTAGTTTAAAAAAACGTACAATTTCAGTGCAAATAATGACGACGAAGACGGGCAATCGTGTGATGCAGATTGGCTACTACCGCTTCAACAGGTGGACGGGCAGCAAGGGGGAGCGGTCGCGCTGGATCTGCAACAAGTTCCGCTACGGCTGCAAGTCTACCGTCGTCACCATCCGGGACGAGATCATCAAATACACTGAACACAACCATTGATTCTGCACGTTGTCACCCGAAATCATTTTTGAAGTGAAACTTCTTTATCAGCGTTGGAAAAAAAATTACCGTCACATTTTTCGGTTACGCGTCACATTTTTCCCGTTACGCGCCATCTTTTTTTAAATTTAACCTCAGTTTCTGATTGTAACTATCGGTCAATGTATATGATTTCATTAAAATAGTATTTATTAATTAATACGACTGCTAATTTAATGAACATCAATTAATTGGCATAGAGTATAATAAATACCTATATAAATAATTGTATTATTTGTATTCATGTCTATGATAATAAAATCCTTTTGTTTAAGCTTTATCTAATTTAACTTTATTTAACCAATTTCTATGTTGCATGTAGATCATTTTGCGAAAAATAAGGCCATAAAGAAGTTTCACTTCTTACGTGTGTACACTAGTACATGCACACATTTTTTATTATACAAAGCTACATCAAAAACGTTGGCAAAACTCGAGAAACTCACTCACCAGGAACCCTTTGTCAGAAAAGAAAAAATAATTTCATGTCTTTCACCAATTTGACCTTGTATTGTGTACCTTTAAGCATAAAATTAAAATTCTTTCCAGTCTTACTTTAAATTAAACAAAACACAAGAAACAATATCAGAATTTATATGTAGGAGTTAGTTTAGTCAATGTATTTCGGTAATCAGCATGTCTGCCTTGAGTCCGGAGGGTCGTGGGTTTAATTCCCGCCGCCGACAGTAGCTTTAATGATCACCTTTTAAGTGTTTGTTGGATTTGTCTAGGTGTTATATTATTATGATAATAATGAATAGAGAAAAGATGTATGTTTCGTATTGATGTCCAAAACGCAAGTGCTTTAGGCACTTAACATGGGATCAGAGCAGTGTGTGTTTTTGTACAACTTTCTTTATTTATTTATTTGCAATTTTATCGTTAATTATCCACAACACTGCAGTTGTCAAAAACGACATGGGAACTAAATGTGAATGAGTGGTGAATGGAACGAAACGATTGTTAAAGATAAGATGTTCTTTAGAGTGATTGAATTGAATTAATAAATACGACGAGAATGAGAAACAAAATTTTTCGTGTTTTTTAATTCCAAAGTATGGTATAATATCCACGTAGGTATCATTTTACATGCGTATTTAATTCATCCTTAGGGTCCACCAATGTGACGGTTATTACTTAATCGTAAGAGCGCTTACGTAATCTCAGAAATAAACTCATTAATACACGCCTAGTAGGTGTATAATTGTATGTAGGTACTCGTCGTACGACTGCAGTTGCATCTAGACAATACGTAAACAATTTAGCAGATTCCCGGTAAGCTAAACACAAAGAGAAGATGGTGGTCAAACGCTTGTTCATATTGATAAAAAAAAATCCGTCATTGGCAGTGATAGATATCGGTCAAAAATTTTAGCAACACACAATACTCTCAGTATTATGGTTAAGATTGATTTCACGATTACTTAACACCTTCGGCTACCCTTCAGTCTCGCGGGCTCACTGAGAAGGTATTTGCCTATACAGCTTCCGATTTCATATCGAGGTACCCGACAGCAAAACCACAACCGCTCTTCAGTGGACACCATCCATTGAGGGTATTTTCAGCAATTTAAACTAATATGAAACATTATTGCTATAGCTGCCTCGTTTTGATTTAAATATTTACGCCCTATGTCTGCATATTTCCCAGGGGACTATTACATCACGACGACAGAGCGAGGATTCAAGCAGCTTGTTCTAAACGGCAAGAGATTCTCCCTGGTGCGGAGGACCCTGCAGCATACGAAGCAACGCTGGAACTGCGTCAAGTGGAGCCAACATAGCTGCCGCGCCGCCGTCTGTACCGTCGATGACGTCATTGTCAAGCACGTCAATGAACATACATGTCCATAGTCTGAATAATTATTTCATGTTCTTGCCGTTGTAAAAAAAATCAAAACTAAATAGCGAACCAAAAATATCGACTTGCTCCGGCTCTATTCGTATCGACACTGTACGGGTTATATTATGCATAATATACCGGGTGACTTCGGAGTCACTATCCGGACTAACATTTTCTAGCTTAGAGAGTTATAGCGATTCCAACAGTATAGTTATTTTTGTGACTGAGATATTTTTTAATTTGTTTAAATGTATCTTTCTTATCCAACATTTACAACAAAATGTATGGTCACACAAACATTTATAACAAAAAAAATACTTTGTTCAGGAAAAGAAGTATACCAATTAAATCGGTGTCATTTTCTGTGTAAGAAAATATAGTTCCGGATCATGACCCCGAAGTCAGCCTGTAGATCTTCATAATATAAACCACTTTATCAATTAAAACAATCTTATCATAATCCATTGCGAAGTTTCTCTAAGATATTTAAGCGTATATCATCCCAAACAGCAGGAAGCGATTTTATTTCGTACTATGTAGTAGTGATATAAATTAAATCGATGTATTGTAGTCGTTATCGAGTTGTTTATTTCCAGGACCTCTATGATTTTTTCCATTAGCATTTGAAATTTCAACAAAATCCTTATTGTAGCTTTCACGCGATACCCAGACACACAAACAAACTTTTCTTTCAATATTATACCGAAATCAGTTGCATTATAGTACAGTGAATATGTTCCAGCATACATGACGGTGTCTCGCAAAGGCAAAGCGGCGCTGCAAATTGGCAACTATCGGTACAACAAGCACTCGGGTTGCCGCCCGCCCAAAGCCCTGTGGGTCTGCCGCAGGTATTACCGCGGCTGCAGGGCCAGCGTGCAGACCATCGACAACCAAATCGTGCATCACCGGAACATGCATGACCACGAGTGAAGGAACTTTTCGAATTCTCCATTTCAAGCTGGAGCGTTGCTGAAGAAGTGTAAAGCCAACAAGAAGACAGAAAGAAGGGTGTGACGTGATCTTGTCGAGGCCCTCAGCTGCAAGTTCAAGTCCATCATGAGCAATAATTCAAAACAATTGGCTGGCTATATGCCGTGTTTTTTTAGGAAAAATATCATCGTAGTTTAACACGTAGCAAGAAATTTCTAGTTTAAATTTTATTTAATGCTGGAGATGATCAAGATAATGGTACAATGTCTATAAGTCTTTATGCGCAACTCAAAAAGAAGGCAAGAAAACTTCTCTGCAGTGTGTGGTCATTCAGAGTACATTCTGTAACTTCTGCAGAGTAGTCCCTCTCTAGAAAAGAGATGGTTTGCGCGATAATTGTATAGAAATATATTATAAGACTGTGTTTTTATTAACCTAATCGATACGTATAGGCCTACCTCAAAACTATAATGTTGTAATGAAATTGTAACACGTCGATCGTGTCGATTTTACACTGTTATTTATTTTCTTTTACTTTAGTCAGCCATAGATAGCATTTGTTAGTCAGATTATATAACATCTGCAGAGTAGTCCCTCTCAAGAAAAGAGATGGTAATGACACTATTTTGTGCGATAATTGTGTAGAAATATTTAATAAGATTATGTTTTTTATTAACCTGATCGATACGTGTAGGCCTACCTCAAAACTATAATGTTGTAATGAAATTGTAACACGTCGATCGTGTAGATTTTACACTGTTATTTATTTTCTTTTACTTTAGTCAGCCATAGATAGCATTTGTTAGTCAGATTTACTAGTGAAATTATTAGTGAGAGATTAATGTCGATGATCTGTAAAAGTTATAATATGTAGTGCAATTTTCATGTACGCAAACCGCCATTAATATTGTAATAATGAAATTAAACCTAACGTATAGTCCATAAACAGAATTTCTATTTAGTTTGGAAATACTAAGGGGACAAAATACCCAGTGTTCAGCCAACTTCCTATACCTACCCGTAGGTCTGCGAGACTGACGAAATGGGTGTAGATAAATTTCCCATTCGTTGGAAGCGCTGATGACTCGAGTAGCTTTGTATCTACCAGATTTCAGCCGAACTTCGTCACTTAGAATCACGTGTTAACCAGTTTTCGCCAATTTATTGTATTTATAAAAAATAAATAATTTACTAGCTGACCCGGAAAACGTTGTTTTGTGAATTTACATTATTAATTGTGTATCTCTGGTGCATGTATTATACATACAAACCTTCCTCAAGAATCACTCTATTTACTAAAGAAAACCGGATCAAAATGCTGCGCAACGCATTTTGATTGTTTTAAAAATCGAAGCATACATAGGGACAGACAGCGTGAGGCATCCCTGTACCCCTAGCAATGCGCTCCAAGAAAGAAATGACAAAACATATCAGGCACTGCGATTCGTTGAAATAATCTGAGTCTCACGATGTGTGACATTGCAGCCAATCACAGTGCGTATTTATTCTGTGGTGTCTTTCTTGACGCGCGAGCTAGTCCAGCAGAGTGTACTATGTATTGATTTGTTTACCCTCATAATAATAATTCACACAATTGTTGTTTATTTTCACTATTGTATACTCTACTTAACTTTTTTCAGATCTACTTAAGCACGCCAAAATGTATCAAATAGATGGTCCCGAATCTACAGCAACATCCAGTAGGAATACAAAAGGTCGCTGCGGATTTTGTCCTTCTAGAAAAAATCGCAAAACACGGTATAACTGTGTCACATGCAACAAATACTTCTGTTTGGAACATGCTGTTATGGTATGCCCTGACTGCTATAATACGGCTCATAATGAAGTAATCGTTTGATTGTTGATCTCTCTTTAAGGATATAATTTTATTTTGATTCAGAAATAACTAGGCTATGTTTCCGTTTGTTTTTTGTATCTAAGAAAAATAATAAAACGAAATTCTATAATGTGAAGTCTGTTTTTGTAACATTGATAAAAGAATACCTCTACCTCTAGATATTATAAAGATACGTTCAGACATCATTTATATTTTGTTTATGGCTTATTTTTAATGAAACTTTAGGATACGAAAGTGCGGTCTAAGAAGGTTAACAAGTTTCAAGAGATATTTGCTAAGCAAACCTAGGTATACAAGTTTTTTAACAGCGTGTTAGGCAGTCATTTCGCCAACGTGACTGGGTGTACCTCTGCCCACCTCGCTTTGGGATTTAATGACGTAAACTGATTTATTATTATTTATTAACAGGTGTGAAAACAGTGTTTCCAGTTTTCCTTGATTAACACAGCAATTAAAAAGAACAACATTCTTACTTTTCGTAGTGTACTTCACAAAGTCATTACGAGGGAAGCCAGCATTGCAAGTGGGCAACTATAGGTATAATAATATAAGCCGTGTGGTGACGGCGAATAGAATACATGTGTCACCACCCCAGCTCAACTTTTCCCGTCATGGGGGTCGTAAGAGGCGACCGAGGGGGCTCTCCAGAGAACGGGCAGCAGCGCTCTCTGTGAGTTAAACCACAACACCACTGCGATCGCGAACCCGCCTGCCAAGCGTGGCGATTACTGGCATTTCACCCCAAATGACGGATCTCATTGGGGGAGGCCCTCGTCCAGCAGTGGATATTATGTGGCTGATGATGATGATGAACTATAGGTATAACAGGCGCGTGCACGCCTGCCGCCCGCCCAGAGACCTGTGGGTGTGCAACCAGTACCAGCGCGGCTGCCGCGCCAGCCTCCAGACTCTTCACAAGAAAATCATCAAGCACAAGAATGTACATAATCACGATTAGTTCTAATTGAAAACTTTGGCCTCTCGCCATGGAACGAGAATCTGCGGTTTTCGAGTGTTTGCCTCGATTAGGGATAACATTATCAGATCCTGATTTTCTTATCACAGGACTCGGAATAAATATCTCGTTTCCAACAAAAAAAAAAAAACACCAAAAGCGGTCCATGAACACGGAAGTTATCCACGAAAATGCATCACCGATTCTTATTTGTCGTTGTAAGCTTCCTTAAAAATAATCTTCTTGGCGGATGTATTGATTAAATTAAACAGGATATCTAGTGGTCGGATTTTTCCCTGTACCTGCCATATTGTTTCTAACCGGTCTATGACTATTGTTTCCTAAATAAATGATAAATAAACATTTTGTTTTATTATTTACATTTTTGATAGATCTGAACGGAGATCGTTCACTTACTTAAAAGTATGTGGGTGATACATACTTAAAAAATGTATTATCCTAAAATAGAGGTATAATAACGCACACAAAAATATTTTATATCTAGAGCTTTTTTTTCTCATGGAATTATAAAGATGTATTTAACATTGTTTTGTACAGTAATTATTATTATTACCACGTCCACACGTTATTGAGAAAATAGACCTAGTTCATCTGTAATAAATAATCATAATCGTGTCAGTCCTCTGACGTCCACTGCTGGGCACGTAGGCGTCCACGAAAGCGCGCCATGACAATCCGTCTGGTGCCTTCCTCCGCTAACATGACCCCTACCTTTTAACCAAATGATCGGACTCCAATACTACTACACTTTCTGAACAGTCGTGTAATTTCTTCAGACACATCCTTTGTCACTAAATCGTCGATAAAGTAGAGTTGTTATAATGTGACAAGTAAAAAATTAACCATATTGTCTAATGACGTTAATTGAATTCCAACATTAGGGTGGTACACCAAGGGCATAAGTCTACTACTACATTGCTGATTTCGTTACTTTCGCTTCACAATCGTCCATAGTAAAACAGCGATGCATATCGTTTGCCGCTACGATGCTAGAGCGATGCAACTACGAGAGTATAGACTTGGCCACCAGATTCTTGGCCGATTGCACCTAGGTTACACTCATCAAAAGTGTCTAGGGATCAAGAACATTGTTAGCTCTAAAAAAATCTAATTTATTTAAATCAAATCTAATCTTCTGGATTGGTCTCCTACCTAATTCCCCATGCCTGTAACAATGACTTATCACCACATTTTGAATAAATTATGAATGAATTCAGTTTTTGTAAAATATATTCTTGATTGCAATCTTCTAAAATGTACTTGATCCCTAGACACTTTTGATGTGTGTACATAGAAAATGTTTCTACATAAATATAAGATTTTGATTTTGTTGCACAACAACCGTCATAACTAACTAGCTCCTTTTCCCCACAGTGCCGAGGTTCACCAAGTCCCGTTTCGGGAACCCGGTGATAGAGTTCAAGGGTTACCGGTACAACCTGCACAAGACTAGCAAGTGGCCGAAGGGGACCTGGGTGTGCTCCAGGGTCTCCCAGGGCTGCAAGGCGAAGATGACCACCGTCAACGAAAACATTGTCAATATGAGTAATACGCACTCACATTGATTGACCAGTTTTGGATTGGAGCTTATATGGCTTAGTGGTTAGGTTTTTGGATCTGCGATCTGGAGGTTCTGGGTTCAAGACCTGCTTGTTCTAGGCGCGTACCAATGGGTCTTTTTTAGAGCTTGTGTGATGTACGCTACGCAACGCTCATACGGTTAATGATAACACAGTGATGAAACCAGCATACCGCAACGGCGATGGCATCCAATCACCTTGGGATAAATACGCTTGGTGGACCGTGGGCGTTTGCGCAGCAAGCCCGTCTGTCTACTCCGCTTTGGGAATAAAAAGGCGTGAAATGTTTTTTTAAAATTAGATAACTTGGAATGAGTGCCATATGAATATTGTTATGTATGACCTGCGACATATAATTATATTGGTCCGTGCGTCTGAGTGTTTTTGTCTCTCCGTGTTTTTACTTAAATTAAATGTCTGTATATATAAATCAATATTGTTCACCGGATATATAGGCGCGAATATATCAGTCCACTCGCGACCACGACGCATGTAACTGCGTCGAAACGTCGAGTAAAATTACAAAGGTAAGCTCGAGCTTGTCTTAATAATGGCTGTGCGCGTTTCATTAAAAAAATATGTGTGTATGTAATGTAGCCTTACAGTAGTGGAGAATTTTCAGGGCCCTTGTTTCTTTTAGTTATGACAGATGGCGCTGGCTGTATTAGGGGGAATAAATGTCAAGGAAATGATTAAGCAGACAGTATTGAAGGTGACAGTTCATTTGTCTATTGTTTGTTTACGTGTTATAAAAATGTCTGAAGTTAGAATAACTTACTCAAATAATAAAAAAAACGTACTAAAATAGCTGACAGAAGTCACCCTGGATAACTACTAGCGATATCTAGATAAGATTTTTCTGGAGTTTGAAAATTTTATTCTACGCTACATTTGAATTGAATATTGAAATTTGATTTTACATGACAAAATTAATAGAGAATTTGTATATGATGTTTGTTTGAATCCTCCTGCGTAAATGAGTACCTATGTGGAATGTAGGTTTTATTGTTTTAACGATGTGTAACGATATTGTGGCCGTAGCTATACACGTGCAATATATATGTTGTATATATACTAGGTATACTATAATATTATTTTCTGAAATCTTTCGTTTTCAAAGAGATTTTTCGTTTTACATAAATAATAATAAATGTTATATTCCTTTTTATCTGTTAGTTCCTTTTATATTTACAATTGTAAATAAGTAAAATTAGATTATTATTCGAAATGTATAGTCGTGAATTATGGAAAGAAAAATTTGTGTTGATACTCAAAGTAATTAAATTATTAATAAATAATTCTTAATATTATTCTCTTGTTATTTGAAATAATCTTCAAAAATAGGCCCTGCATTGAATTTCACAATAACCTTTAGGATAACTATTGTTTATGCTTGTAATAAGGATACATGGGTTGTATCTATGTATCGTGAAAGGGTTTATAGCAAAAGTGTAATAGGTAAATGTATCATAGCTGGTCCTTTGGCGTAGAAATAGTTTGAGTTCTGTACAATTGCTATGAAAGGTTTGCGATGAAAATACTTGCTAAAATTGCTTATTTTAATCTGTTATTGCTGCTATGCTAGGGGTTGAAAATGAATACTCTTCTAAGCCGAAGTCTACTAGGTAGTATTGTCTACAGAAAAAGTACTTTTACACGATGAACAAGCGTTTGATTGCCATCCTGCCTGATGTTACGCAGCCATGTAATCTACGATTGAGCACAATTGTTTATTAATTAGTTTTTATTATAGGGTACTAGCTGACCCGGAAAACGTTGTTTATTATTACAGTGTTTTCCTGCTACTATACGTATGGATTATACATATCAACCTTCCTCAATAATCACTCTATCTATTAAATAAAACGGCATCAAAATCCGTTTCGTAGTTTTAAAGATCTAAACATACATAGATAGACAGCGGGAGGCGACTTTGTTTTATACTACGAGTATGTATTGATTTCCGATTTACTCTGTATATTAAAGCCAGTATTGCTAGGTTCATAGCTCATACACAAAAATGACATCTGTCACCGTTTACTCTCTGTCTACATACTGTCAGCATTCACGCATCAGATCGTTTCAGAGTGGACCCTCAACGACAAAGGCACAGTACTGTTCGACGGCCAACAGCACAAGTACTATAGGAACAACCGCAGCAAGGGACCCCGGGCCACCTACTTCTGCACCAAGAGGAGGAACAGCCAGTGCCGCGCTTCTGTCTCTACACTCATGGGCGAGATCATACGAATTAACTGCAAACACAATCATAACTAGACTGAGGCTAACTAAAAAAAAAAAAAAATTACTTTTGACGGGCCCGTTGGTGTAGTGGTCAGCATGTCTGCCTCTGCTCCGTAGGGTCGTGGGTTTCCCCGGGTTTCCCCACCGCTGGCAGGTATTTAGGCGATGAGCTTTTAAGTATTTGTTGGATGTGTCTAGGTGTTTTATTTATATAAGTATATTATATTTAAATGAAATATATAAGTAAATATATCTCGTTGTCTGATTTCCATAACACAAGTGCTTTGGCTACTTAACATGGGATGAAGGCAATGTGTGTGTTGTTGTAAAATATTTATTATTTTTTTTTTGTGCGGTCAGAAGGGAGGGGTCTGCTAGCTATCCACTCTATCTATGTATAAATTTAGTTTTAAAGAGCTGCTTTTATTGTTTTACTGTACCAAAAAAAAATGCTGTAAAAATGCTACATTACTTCAATAGCAGAATTGATCTCCAGGACTGCGTGTGACGAAACAATTCTGGTGTTATTTTAATTGCTTTTTTAATAATATTTTCAACATCAACCCTGTCAATTCACTGTGGATTGACGTGTTAAAGATATAATTAAAAAATGCCGGAAATGTGTCGCTCAATCAGTCTGACTGTACTACCTCAAATCTATTCATCGTATTTAATTAATCATTGTTATGGAACTAGATAATTTCTTTAGCTGTAGGTATTTAAATAAATAACCAATTGTGTAAATACTAGTGAAATAAATCCACTAAATTATTATGTTTTTACGATAATTTTTCGCCCTAATTTTTTTTCTTAATACTATGTAAACTGTTTTTGACAAAGTAAAAGTTTTCAGTGTAGTATTTACTGTACTAAAAGAGCTGCTATAGTAAATCTTTATACATACAAACCATCTTAGGTACATACATATTATACATATATATTAGGCCTTGCTGTGTACTTTATATTGGAAGATAGGATTTTGGGATCAAGAAATGTATTAGGGTCTGCAAGCTTTGTTTATATATAAAAGTGTCGGTCATACATACTTTAAAATCTGATAAAGTACTTAACAGTAAGTCGAATTGTTATGAAATGTTCAGATTTTGGTTTTGTCGAATAGGTACGGGATAGACACAAGATAGTGGACTATTAGTTTTTATGACACGTCCTGTGTCATTAAACATCAATAAGGCAGAGCTGTTGTATTGTAAAGAAAGAAAGAAAGAAAAGCCATTTATTCGTTCAACACAGTTTGAGCAAAATACATTTTGTGATAAGTGAAACATATACTATCATGTCTCATTATTGTCATCATCATCAGCCCATACTTGTCCACTGCTGGACATAGGTCTCTCCAATTGTACGCCACTGTGATCTAGTTTCTTCAGCTTCTGATGGCCATCTTGCGAATATCATCATCGCTATAATATCTAATGACATTAAAATGATTTTGACCCTTATGGTCGTTGACCAGATTCTTCATCGACTGTATTTACTATGTGTCACATAATCTTTAATGGTTATTAAACTTCATTTTCGCTTTACATCATGCCGAAATATTGCAGATGTTCCCCGCTTTTCGACGACACGTTTCGGCAATCCGGTGATCGTATGCGGAAACTACCGGTACAACAGGAACAACAAGAGTAAGGGTCCCGTGGGATGGTGGCTCTGCACCAGAAACAACTCCGGCTGCCGCGCCAGCATGAAGACTGTTGGACATGTCATCGTCAAGCAGAACCTGACACATAATCATTGATGGGATTTTTGAGCTTAAATTTACTTATAAAAAATGTTAAGGTTTTGCAAGACGTGCTCAATTTGGAGCGGTCCTGATATGGTACAGTGCTTACGTGTACAAAGTACTGTATGTTTTAGACGTAGTGTACTTAGTGTTTAGTTTCAAAATGATTATAAAACAATTATATTTTTATATTATTGACTTGTTATAATATCGCACGTTTGTTCGACTTTGTAATAAAATTCTTAACACGTTCATAATGTTTTAAAGTGCATATAAGACAAGCAATTAGATATTCGGGTAGCGAAAGAGGGTATTCATAATATGCGAAGTACTTGCACACCATCTATAATAAGCAAAAAGACACGGACGCTGCCCTAAAAATACTCCTACCTTATAATACCATTTTGGCTTCCCGACCTAATAATAGAGTTATTGCTAGATCTTTTTTTGTTGTAATTTGATGAAGGTTCTGTGTTTTGTGGGTGAGTAGATAGGTAAGGTACATATATATATGTATACATACTTTTTTTCATTTATATCCATTATTGGTTCAGTACCATTTCCATTTTAATACGGCGGAACATGCACATGGTATATTTCGTAAAGACAAGTTACCTATACATAGGTGTCAATCCTTGGGGATTTCTGCCTACCTTGTCGTAAAAGCCAGTGCACGCCTCTGATCATAGAACCATCTTCAGAATCCTCATCAAGAGTCCAAATTGTGAGGCTAAAAGTGACCAGGATCATCATCATCACACCTCCAAAGGTTCATGCCAACGCAACAGGATTTTTGATCGTGTATATTTTGTAACAAATTCAATCGTCAATGAGCAGTATGTCTTCCAGACGGCAATGCCAGCTTAGCAGTGCAGATAATACAGAAAGGCATGACAATGTACGCGCTGCACGCCGGCCACAAGTACCGGAGGAACAACGAGAACCACGTGACGGGGAAGTCGTGGTGGGTGTGCTGCTTGAGGGAGCGGCTGGGCTGCCGCGGCTCGCTCGTCATGCTGCGCGACGAAGTCGTCGTCAGAAATACACATAGCCATGTACCATTTCACAGTTGATGCAATAAAATTCTTCTTCTTTCTTCTTAATGCTCCGAATTCATTTATGTTTTCGTTGTTCTGTTAAAATTTTAATTGTTGATGTACTATATAAAAATAAGTCGGGTTTTCCTCCCTGACGCTATAACTCCAGAACGCACGAACCGATTTCCACGATTTTGCATTCGTTGGAAAGGCTCCGTAAGGTTTATAGCAAAGAAAATTTAAGAAAAATTTCAACAGAAAGGCGGGAAAACAAAACGAAGCCATCTGGTGGCGAAACGGAGTTCGCCGTGTTTGCTAGTGTCTTCTAATGAGTGCAGCAAAGACAGCATTGCGGATATTACGTACCAGCTGAGGTTCGAATGGTTGCGAACGTCTGTCAATACGATGTACAATGGGAAGTTGTATGTATGTGCTGTTGCGTGATGATCTGATGTTTCATGATGTATGTGCTACGGTTACTAGGCACCTATTAAGCGGGTACTATAGTAATACTAAGTAGTAAGAGATCCGGATGTGGAGAGGAGCGCCGATAAGGACAGTGACAGTTATAAAAAAAAATAACAATGTATCGATACGATATATCTCACGAATAATTAATATTTTTGACTATAAACACTTTGCACAATCAGTCCTGCGGGCTCTCTGATATATTGTTAGCTTATAATTCCTGCCCCTTTGAGCGTATTGACCTACCCTACCAAGCGCTTCCGGTCAAGTAAACATCCATACCAAAATAGATGAATAGGTTTAAAAATAGATTTTGTTTTTAGAAATTGGACAACCATAAGGAACTTTTGGAGCGTGCCAAAAATGTTTGCTACCAATTTAAGGAACAAGGTTAACGCTTCATAATACAAGCGTAGACCCCATCGATTCTTAATATCAGGCCGAATGGTGGTCAAACGCTTGTACACTGTAAAAAAACAATAAAATAAACATATTATATTAGCGGCCAAAAAACTATTTGAATACAATGTTTCAGACGGAGCGTACTTCTGCACCACGCCACGGGGGAACCCGGCGATCATGCACAAGAGCCATAAGTTTCTGAGGGAGAACGCCAACGGGCTTAAGACCCGATGGGCCTGCAGCTCCAAGCACGTTACTAAATGCAAGGCGTATGTCATCACTATAGAAGCCAAGATTGTTAAAGAGTCGCATATTCATAATCATTGATTAGACCACAACATTATTATTATTTTTTTTCATATTTGGTTAATATGGGCGGACTGGACTAGTGGTTAGGGCATCTGCCTGTAGGACGACGGTCGCGGTTTCGATTCCCGCCACGGACATAATGCTTTTGATGAGCTGAGGCATTTGTTGCGGGTGTCTTCTTTATCTATGTATATGTATTTAAAACATTTATGTAAGTATATCAGTCTATCAGCACCCATAGTTCTAGTGGGGTCTGGTTACCGAGTGTAAAAATGTCCAGGCGTATGTATTTATTTTTAATTAATGTTTATTTTTGTAGTAAACAACTGTACTAAGGCGTTTGTTAATAAGTACTGACAGTTTGTTTCCAAGTTATGTATGCTGTACCCTGTAATAATAGATAAGCATGAATTAATTAAATAAAGTCCTTTTTTTGTTCTCTTCTACATAGCGTGAGTTACAATTATCGATTATCTCCGCAGCGTATTTTTATCACTATTACGTTGGATATATGGACTATATTTTGTTTTACGGGCTCTATTACTTGTTTCGTCCTTCCAGAGGAAACATATTTCGTGGACACAAGCCAGCGAGGGCATCCCGTAATAGTGTACAAAGGTGAACGGTTCCTGAGAGAGTCTGGGAAAGGCTCGAAGACACGATGGGCATGTAGAGCGAAGCAAGCCAAACGGTGTAAGGCGTATCTTGTCACTATAGATTCCAATATAGTTAAGGAATCACTTCTTCACAATCACTGATGTACATTAGCATTAGCGCATTATACAGGGCGAGTCAGAAAGACCTTTTTAAGTCGAAGTCTACTTTCTGTAGAGTCTACGAATGGGAAGATTATTTTTTTTGTCCGGAGACATTCGTCGACTACTGAAATGGGCCTAGTAGGGTCTACAGAATTTCGCATTTCGACTTACTTTCGCAGTTCGATTTAAAAAAAGGAAAGGAAAGAGGCGTAAGGTGACTTCACGGAGTCAGTGTTTCCTGCGCAGTACAGTGTGAAGGTCTTCAAGTCGCGGGTAAATTGGTACCTAATGAACAAGTGTGCTCCATCTATGACCACATCGCTGGCCGCATTGCATATCTGGCAGGATGGTGTTCAAACGCTTGTTTTTTGTGTTTAAAAAAAGGAAAAAGGTTAAGGCGAGGTGCAGGCATCTTGCCTCTTCAAAACTTTTCAATATCAACCTTTTAGTGTTATTTCCGCCTTGCAGGATTTGTAGGTTATCGAATACTATTAGGTAATGCATTATTACCATGGGAATTATATCTAACAGATTGGGTAAAGATATTTTATTAATTCGCTTGAAAATCTCCTGTTGTGAGTAAATCGTGCGTCGTTTGTTTATACAAGTGAATTTCTTATTGATTGATTTTAAAATATCGATAACTCTGAGCTTATAATAGATATACTCTAGAATTGTCAAGATTACCATAGGCAGTACAGCTTTTGTTAGTAAAATTTTGTAGTAAGCAGCTTGAATTTTGTTTTCATTGTTGTATGTTGAAGAAACGCAGATAATGGGACCAGAGGTAGTTAATGTAAGTGTTCATGACACGGGCCGTATTTGGTAAGAGGAAAAACTTTTCGATTTACCTTTTGAACAAACTCTACTACTACTCATAATGATTTGAAAAAGGGCTTCTTGTGTATTACAAATGAATGTAATAACATCAAATTAAAAAATGGTTTCAAATCGAGAATATAATCTAAATCGTTTCTTAACTACTGCAAGCGTATTCACCGGGCTCGTAATAGGAAATGTAGCTTTTTTCGAAAATCGAGAACTCCAACGTACACGCCACTTAGCGATTAACGAGTTGCCCAACGATTGTGCAAGAGGCTTTAGAACTAACGGCATCAACGAAATAATAAAAGTATTAGGAAGTAACGGGCGAGCTTTCACCTGCACCATTACCTAGATGGCCCTTAACTTGTTGTGCAACGCGACGTCTGCTTGTTACCTATCGTAAACTAGCTGTGACGCGCGGCGCTACTCGCATTTTATTACGTTCCCGTGGGAATTTTTGAGATGAATTTATCCTCGTGGATAATGTCGGATTCTAATGGTGAAATAACTATCGAAATCCATCTAAGTAGTTTTTGAGTGTATATAACAAATATGCATACAAAAATGTTAGGGTCTTACTAATAATGGCGGAATTGCTATTTCGAAGATACACAAAGCTCGTCTTAATTTGTCAGTTGTATGTCAAATACGGAATAACCAGTTCAAGTAGATATGTAATAACAGTTGTATAATTGACAATGCGTTTATTGGTAAGGGGGTTAGTGTATAGATGAGGAGTATGAGTCACGGACAGTGTCGGAGCGAAACTACTCTAGTTTTTTTTTATGGCTAGGTCATGAACACTTTCATGGATGGACCTACTGTATGAATATATTGCCCAAAGCCCAACTATTTATAAAAAAGTATTATCCTCCAAGAGTTTTAACTGTGCAAGATGGGCTCAATAAGTGTCGCCAGAACTAATGGATCAAAAAGAAGATTCTGGGTTTTTTGTTAAGTTTTAATTTTATTGCTGAATTTATGGCTATATGTCGCTAATTAATATAAAAAAAGAATTAATTGTTTTGTTGTTATTAACATTTGCGTATTGTAACAAATTGTTAAATACAAAATTAAGAGTGTTTCTACATATTATCGTTTTTTTTTTCATTTCCGACATTACTTTCAAATTTATTTTAAAGCAATGTAACTAAATTTTGTAAAGAACTCAAGTGAAATTCTTGTAAAGAATTTTATTGACAGTGTAAATGGCTATTTCAAATCTCTAACGAACTACTACTACTTACTGAGTGTTACGACTCCCTCGAGGTGCATTGTGTCGATAAATCAACTGATGCTTTTCAATTTCAAAGTTTGCCGAACCACTACATTTATTCCAAACACAATGGACCTTGTTACATTTCTAATATGACTATTCATCTTACCTAAGCTACATTGAATTACGGCTTATTATGACCAATTGCAAAATACCGATGCTTCATTTCACCTCATGACGGTATATATTTAGCTGAAAGCAGTGCAAACCGCCAGGATGTGGAATCTGTGTTAGGAAGTACAATCTGAAGGTCTTCAAGTCGCGGGTGAATAGGTATCTAATCAACAAGTGCGCTCCATCTTAGACCACATCGCTGCTTAACATCAGGCAGGATAGTGGTCAAACGTTTGTGCGTTGTGTTTAAAAATAAAGACTAAATCCCTATATTTTTGTATATTGTTTTTTCACGGAATATTGACTTGACTTGTAACCGGGAGGTCCCGGTTTCGAGTCCGGCTACTGGACGTGTACCAATGGGACTCTTTTTCAGAGCCTATGTACGCAACGCAACGCTTGTACGGTGAAGGACAACATCGTGATGAAACCCGCAGACCACAAGGTGTGTGAACCCTATAACGGCGATGGGTTCACCCCCTGTCACGTTGGGATAAATACGCTTGGTGAACTGTGGGTATTTGCTTTAGCAAGTGCCTCTGCCTACCCCTCTTTGGGGTTAAAGGCGTGAAGTGTATTTATTTTTTTATTGAAGGAAAGTGAAAAATAAGGAAGCCGTACTTTTCCATTTTCATAGTAAGTTTCATTATTTTTTCCTAATCTACGTATGGGAAAGATCTGTTTTTATTTGTACAGTATCGTGAAACGGTAATAACGATTTCTTCCATTTACTAGCTTATGAAATATGAAATGTTGTCAATTTAGGCGGCCCACGGAAATTCCAGAAGACACTGACAGGACCTTGTGATTCACACTAGAGAGAGTCGAGGCAATTGCTCGCCAAAGGCTGTGGTAACTGACGTGATTGTGGTGGTCGTACAAGCAGATGCAGAAACCACAATCCGACACCCACAACATCAAGGGTTTTACGACACCTTAGTTAGAAACCTCGGAGCCTACTGTACTGCAGGGCGAAGTAATAAGGGTTTTTATTCCTGACGCCGGTATTATGCTTAATATAAGGCTTGTCGTGTAGCTTGACCACCACCATTTAGATATCTCAGACTGTCTAACACTGACACAATCTATATGGTCTATAAAAACCTTGTCAAGCAACCCACCGTGGGTTGCTTGACAAGGTTTTTATTATCATTGGAAGTTTTGTGCTTGCAGTTGTAGGAAAGTAAAAATTCGTTTTTTATGTGTTTTTACGTTTGCCTCTACTAAATTCTAAAGTTAACGTTAGTTATAGTCGTATAATTATATGTCTGTGTATACAGATATGACAATGTTTACTTACATCAGGTGATACAGTATCACCCATCAGGTCTGGGTATGTCGAACAGGTAATGAATTTTTGCGTGAATTGTTGCAAGTTTAATTATATTTTGTTTGTGTTTAATGTGCAAATACACTTTCAGTAGTGGAGATAGTGCAGTCGAGCAACGGTAACCCGATCCTGATAATGGACGGGCACCGGTTCCACAAGCGCAGCGACTGCCGCGGACACAAGAGCATCTTCGACTGCAGCAGGAAGCGGGACGGCTGCCGCGCCAAGATCACCCTTCTGGAGAACACCGTCGTCAAGTGCTTCGATGTGCACCAGCATTCTGACTTCAAGAAGAAAAAATATCTCTAGGGCCATACTCGTATTAATACTGGCGGAATTTAAAAAATAAAAAATAGATACACTTCACGCCTTTAATCCCAAAGAGGGGTAGGCAGAGGCACTTGCTAAAGCAAATACCCACGGTTCACCAAGCGTATTTCAACTGAATGTCGAATACAATAGACCTGTTATAAACTTTGCGTAGATGACATGTCGTTTTTTGGAAATAATTTAGGCTTAGGTTTATCAATGTATAAAACCCTTGCTCAAAAATCACAAATATCATTATGACCTTATTAAAAATTGTGATTTCTTTGGAATCTTTAGGTCAATTCTCCTTTTAATGTACAGGCGTGCCTTCAGCGTGTTGTTTCGGAGTGCATTTCGCTGTCTCTATCATCTCGCATCCCTGGGAGTGGGAGAGCTGGTTGCTTCGCACAGACCCTGCTGTAGGTAACAAGATGTAGAGGTCTAACAGCTCTAGCGTTTTTTGTTAGTTTGGATTTGGTAAACGTTATAATGAGATGTCAAACTAGGACTAAAGATGAAACACATTTCGTAATAAGCATTATAAGATCTGCAACTAGCTTTAAGTTTGTACTGCGTTTAAATAAAAAAAAGTAGTGAATTGTATATTATTTGTTTATTACAAATGGACAATTATAACTTCAACCCATAAGATCCTAAATTACCGTCCAAGGCTTTAACCTATTACAGTTTTAGCACTCTTTTTCCAGGTTTCGTGGGCAGTAAAGCAGTAATAATTCGTACGGCTTACGGTAGGAAACTGTTGTTTCTGGGCCAGAGTTTTGGTTTACACCAGAACGAGGGTCTGAAGATCCGGTGGCGCTGCGTGCGACGTCACGGCGGATGTCAGGCGTTTGTCTGCACCTCCACGGAGGGTTTCATCACCAGATATAAGGATCAACATAATCATTATTGAATTTGGATACCTCTTAAGTAAGCGAGCAACCTGGTTAGAAGTTAAACGGAAGAAGAAGATTCTTCTACTAACATTAAAAATACAAAAGTTTGTGATATGTGAAATGTGAGTGTGTATGTCTGCCTGTTGTTTCTTCACAGAAAAAGTACGAAAATTGTGAAGAAGATTCTTCTACTAACATTAAAAATACAAAAGTTTGTGATATGTGAAATGTGAGTGTGTATGTCTGCCTGTTGTTTCTTCACAGAAAAAGTACGAAAATTGTGAAGAAATGGATTATAACCTAGATTAGAACATAGGCTGTATTTTATCCTAAAATTTCCACGGGAATGAAATGAACCCTGGATAACTCCGAGAGTAGGTTTAGTTCCTTACAGCCCATAGTTTAGTGCATTGAATTAGAGGGTTATATCGAAAGGTACAGTTCCTTCAGCTCATCACTAATGTAATGAGGTCAAGATCCCGGTCAGAAGAAGCGGGATTTTTTTCGTGGACCCAAGTTCAGTCACTTTAACAACTAGTCAAAATTAGTCAACAAAAGTAGTCAAACTTAGATTAGATATATATTTTTATGATTATTTCATGTCAAATGTTAATTTTATGAGCTCATACTTTTGATGAGCTATTATACGAGTATAACCCAGTGCGCGGGCGGGCGTGTAATTAACATAATTATGTTGTAGTGACTATGAAATAAATAACAATGACGTATCAATAGGGCGAGTAGGAAGCAACAAAAGGCTTGTGACACCTGGAAGCTTACAAGCACGAAATTTAGAAAAAACTACTTTCTTTAGCCTTTCCTCTCATTGAAATAAGTTGCCAAATACATTTGTAACCTTATCGATTTGTCAATGAATAACTGCTTCTTAAACTATAGTTTTCCATTACAAAAATTGGAATGAATGTAGTAGGTATAATCTAATATGACTGATTTTTTTATTTAATATTCCAAAATTTGGTGATTTTTAGATATTGTAATTGTAATATTGTTTTTTTTGTCGCAAAATTAGATGAAATTACGGATTTATCTTTAGCGTGTTTCAAATCGTTCCTTGTTTGTTTTGCTCTTTGTTTGTGCGAAACAGTACAGTAACACTATGCTCAATTGACGTGTGAGTAGGTATTTTATAATTCGGGTTAATTAGGACTTTTACCTTATGTTTTGAGTATTTATTAATTTATTTAGTACAGAATTAATTGGGGATGGAAATTACCGCTATGGACGTTGGTTTCTGTACGGATATAATTTATCAGGTTTAAAACAACGTTTTATTTGTTTCAAATGTTTTAGTTCATTTATAACTTACTTTGCCTTAAGCTTGCTCCTTGTGTGAGAAGTAAAGACCTTCAGACGTTATTTTATTACAATTTGAAACAATATCAAAACTTGGATCACATCTTATTGACTCACAAAAGTGTTATTGTCCCTAAATGTACAGTGAATAAACGTAAGGGATAAAAATATTTCTATTTATGTAGTGTTAACATGGTTTAAAGACATATTAAAAAAAGCAATAAGACAGAACATATTCGTACAATTTGTCACTTTATATTTTATATAACGAGTCCCGTGCTGGTACTGGGACGTAAAAATAGTGATACCAGAGATGTATTTCTTCCAATATACGGCGTAAAAGGCGTAGATACCCTAATTTTAATGCCGATCTAAATATCAACTGTCAGTCTAAAGGTGAATTAGGATGCATCATGTCTCCAAGTATATATTGACTGTACAGCATTTTTTTATTAATTAAAAGATACTCTAACTTTATTGCAGTAGAGTTACAGTATTGTGTGATGGAAAACGCCATCTGGTAGGTATATATTTTTGACAGAAAACCAAAGAACAAAGTTGATAGATAATATATTTTTTTTAATATCTGGTCGATTGTCCTCACGACAATATACATATAGGATGATCCAGAAATACTCTTTTACAGCCGAATTGTACGGTATTTTCTTCCCAAGGCATTGATGCCTTTTTTTACGTGGGAAAATCCTCATGGACACCTCGCCGCCATGGGGACAGCGGACGGGAAAGTGTCGGACTCCTACCGACTAAACCCCCACGATGATCTCCGCGTCGCATACTGGGTCCTGGATGTACGAAGGAATTGCGTCAGGACCTGGGCATGTCGATGCCAAATGTAGAAAAAGTAGAGTTCGGCTTAAGAGGATATTTCCGGATCATCCTCTAGCGAGTAAATTGTGTTTTGTGCTAGATATGTGTGAACTAGTATTATACGTAGTGTATACTTAATACGCTTATGTATAAGTGATTAGGCGGCCTAGTCATTGTGTATGATCTCGGTATGAACAAAAAAAAATATTGTATGCGTACGGTATACATTTTATCAGTTTTAAGTAGTTCATACATTAATTATAAACAACAAAAAATAAGCTATTTATTAAGCTGTAATAAATTTTGACTTCCTAATATAGAGTTTTTTATTATTTTTACGAAACTTTCTTAAGCGTGCAGCCTCTTCTTTGTACATATTTGTACGTCAGGACTTTGCAAAATTCAGGACGTATGAAGGAAAATATGAAATAATATGAAGTGTGTAAAATATTCATAAATGAATCAGTACGACAAAATCTGAAATTATTGAACAGCAAAGATCTGATCCAATTAGTAGTTTGAATGTAAATGAAACCAAATCAAATATTACGTTACTTAATAAACTTCTTGCTGGAAAATTTAAATACAGGTTATGCAATAAAACAAAAAGCGATAATAACCAAGCTTTTCGGCAATAAAACAAAAAATCTTGAGCAAGGAGATGTTACAATCCGAAGAAAAAATTTTAATTATTTTTTTCGCAGGACAGATTTCATCTTTAATCTAAAGATCACAAAGTCATCTATCATCTTCTCCGTTTACAGATTATTCAGATGCGAAATTCGTGATGAACCATCGCGGGCAGGAGTCACTGACAATGCAAGGTCACCGCTTCCACATGAGGAGCAAGCGGCGTGACCGGCCGAAAGTCAGCTGGAGGTGCTCCAAGAAGAAGGTTGGCTGCCGAGCGAGGGTCGTCACAGTCCAAGGGGAGATTGTCGCCTACTTCAACCTGCATAACCATTGAAGAAGTCAATATTGTTCACCGGGTGTATAGGCGCGAATATAACCAAAGACAAGCTTGAGCTTACATTTGTTATTTTACTCGACGTTTCGACGCAGTTGCATGCGTCGTGGTCACGAGTGGACCTATACACCCGGTGAACAATATTGAGTTATAATGTCTGTGCGCGTTTCATTAAAAAATGATCATTGAAGAAATCACTTTAATAGTAGTATTACAAATGAAGAAAAGAAACAAAAGAAGCTTTAATTTTTAAATGAAGATTCGATTGTAATGTACTAAGCATTGGAGTCAAGCAAATACTCCGATGTCATTCTTTCGTTAAAATATAAAGGTAATTTCTGGGCAAACTTAACATGACCCTTTTCAAGTTCAGCCGTGAAAAATGGTACAGAAAAGATCTCATGTAGTATATAATTAACCAGTTTTTCAGACCTATATATATTTAATTCCATTTCTATCAAAACGATCAAAAAGACTAAATAAAATAAGTTTGTGTGTGAAGTTGAGTTTTATTTTGCTTACCTTTTTTTTGTCCAGTTAAGATAAGCTTGAAATATTAAACTCTTATGGATGTGCATGATTTATTTGATTTAAAACTTACTTTGTCGCCTTAAGCTAGCTGCTAAGCATGTGTGATAAGTGCAAGCTATAGTCAAAACTTGGATTTCATCTAATTGACTCACAAAATAGTTAAATGAGCAATAGCCACATAATTTCGAATAATATTTTAAAGAATCTGCGACGTGGATTGGAATACACCCAGCCTTCAAAGTTATCTACATCATGGGTTTACGAACCCACAATTACATTTGTAACTAAGTTCTTTTGTCATGTTGCAGCATTCCTCCGTGCGCTGATGCTGCGCCGGTACCATCACTCGGAGTCGACGAGCATGGTGCTGGGCGGGCACAAGTTCTTCAGGCACTCGCGCTCTGTGGGCGGCGAGCGTGTGCGCTGGGTGTGCTCGCGCAAGCAGAGGTACAAGTGTCGCGCCTCCGCGGTCACTATCGCCGGAGTGCTCGTCAACACCACTGGAACACATTCGCTTCAGTGTTTGCAGAAAACGGGATAAAACCAATCTATTTCCTCACCAATGTGACTCCTGTCAGAGACAAGATGTGCAGCTACTGCATATTCAAGGTCATTCAAAGATTCAGCTAGATATTGGATGTGCCTAGCCTTTTGTTTTGGATAAAGTAATTAAACTAAAGCCTATGGAAATACGAAGAATATAATTATATATGCACTGGATTCTAATGCATACATGGTGTTAACGGAAATGAAGAGAGAATGACTTGGAAGTTTTTAAACTATTTAACGCACTGTGAAAAAACCTAATGATAGGTATAGGTTACTTTCTTTACTAGAAATCGCCCGTAAACCTATTTTATTCGTAGCTGTATAATACCACGTTTCTCACAAATATTGTATCGTGAACTAAGCAAAAAACTGTAGCTATACACAAGTGAGATAATTTTCGTAGAGTTTTTATCGGTATTTCCCATTCGTTGTTAACCCATCATATTTTTTTTGGATGTGTGTGAGAAATTTACCTATCTATTTTCAGATTTAAGATTATGATATAAATCTAACTACTTAATGTAGAATAATTTTGAATAAATGAAAGAGTTATATTTATATGATATAAAAATTAAAAATAAGTTACAATTAAATATATTTGAAAATTCGACATTCCAAATGTTAAATTATACCTAGTATCGTATCAGGTACAATAAGTACTTCTGTATTTTTCTTAAGAAATTTGCAAAGAAAGAAATGCACGATTATTTCATCAGTCTGGTCTAAGGTTATTATAACTACTATTAGGGTGGCAGAACCACTTTGAATATTCGACAAAAAAAATTGTACCTTTAGTTAAATAGTTGGTACCTTTACCTAAGTAGTAGATACCTCAAATATTTAAGTAAAAAGAATCAACAATCTGCCATTGTACAAACCTACATAACCATTTCATTGATACACCCCGCCTGTGAATGTGATATGATGATTATATGGAACTTATGTCGTACGAGTGTCCTTGAAAGTGTTAACAGATATTAATAGAACGCGGCGTCTAAATATATTGTCTTATCACTTGAGTTGACGCCAACTTCGTACGTGTCCTTATCATTTGTATGAAATTGTGCGAGCGAGACAATTTCTGCCATTTGTTTCGATAGTTGGTTTATAAAAAGACAATCAGTATATATAAATGTCGTTTTTCTCGGTTTTTGTCGGTTCTGTACGGCAATTCTAAGTTCTGTATAGAACAGATAACATGTCAACTGTCTGATAAACTGTATCTGCTTAGATAGACTCAGGTCCACTATCCACAATGGGTTCAATTTAGCTTCTATTTTCGTCGTCATATTTACGCGCGTCTGGTCTAGAGCAGCGTCTGTGGCTTAGATGAGCGTGTGTAGCCTAAAGGAGCGTCTGTGGCCTAGAGGAGCCTCTATGGTGTCTTGTCTACCCTAGCGTGCGTGTCAGAAGAACTAAAGACTGCACAGGTAAACTTCCGGTGTATATCACTACACACGCCACTGTGCAGTTTCGGCAGTCCTCACTACACATCGTTTGCCGCTTCGATTCCAGAGTGATGCAACCGATAGTTTAGTACAGTTAGACCCCTGTAAAGGTAACCCCTCCGGTACACCGTAAAGTGTATAACCTACTGGTAGTTTCATCGGTATGTTTCTATTGTTTATCAATTGACGGTTGAAATGTTAATTGTTGGTGAATAATCGCATAAAAAGTTAAAACGCTGACTAACTATTTGACGTATACCTATGAACTTAGACCAGTATGTCCATATTATGTATCGTACATATGACCAGCTTCTGAGAACTAAAATAACAGTGCACTAGCACTGTTGTATTTTTATAAATACCACGGTTAGTACTTAATTTTAGTACAAATATATTTTCCTTTAAATGTGTCGGGAATTTTGTGATAAAATACAAATAACTAATACATAGAACCTTAAATCAAAACCGTTAACGAAACCCGAAGTGGTACTCAGCCCATGACTTACTCAAGGAATCCTATGACAAAACCGAAAATAAATGTCAGTTCATCTTATACCTCTGATCAAAAACAACTGGACTTGTAGTCCTAAACTGATGACGTTTAGAATAAAACCGGACAACGATCTGAAAAACATGCAGGAGTGAAAGAGTAAGAAAAAATATCTTCTGTCCCTTACTTGCGTATCAGGGTAACTCCGAATCCAAACTATCAAATCAGTAATAAAATTGACAGTTTCGATCCAGTAGTACATAATTTTCCATACATTTTGGTGGGAAAGAGACAAACTGTGTGCTTCATCGTAGACCACAACCCTGCTTAACATCAGGCAGGATGGTGATCAAACGCTTGTTCATAGTGATAAAAAAAAAACTAAGGGTGGTGCGCGGCTTGCAAGTCTAGTTGTTTTTGGTCTGAGGTATACACACTTGGCGATCGGCTGATTGCCACTTTATGTGAAGTACAATTTTTTTTTCGTTATTGACATAGGGTGTGTAAAAAAAAATTGCGAAACGTTTGCTATCATGGACTGAGTGACTCTCTCCAATTTCGCCAACGTTTTTAATTTGACCTTGTATTTATTACCGTGCGTTTCCAAATATGCATAAGAAAACATGTTTGACATGGACCTAGTGATCAGGGGCCTAAATCTACTATACTCTGGTAGTTGCATCGCTCTGGCATCGTAGGAGCAAACGATGTGCATTGCTGATTTCGTCACTTTAATTTCTCTGTCGTCCGTAGAAAAACAGCTATAGGCCCCTTGGCTCCCTGGTCATTAGTTCGTGGAATACGGGACAACCAGCGTACACGGATATGTGCCAAACAAGGTTTCTTGTGAATTTTGCCGGTAGAAACGTAGGGCAGTGGCGTGCACTGGCTTTTACGACAAGGTAGGCAGTAATCCCCAAGGATTGACACCTATGTATAGGTAACTTGTCTTTACGAATCACAGGTACCTATCAACTCACACACAAAACACAGGACCTTCGTTAGCTTATGTCGTGAGTACAATAAAAAAGGCATCTAGCAATGACTATTATTACGTCGGATAACCAAAATACTAAGGTAGGCAGTGTCTTTTTGCCTATATGGTGTGCACGCCACTGAAGTAGGGTTACCTACACATAACTATCTTATAATATAGTTACTTAATAGTCCTTACTAATTAGATAATTATAGATTTATTTCTAGTTTTTCTTTGTTTTACGTTATGATTGTCTATTTATAAAATTGAATATTGTTAATATATTTATTCGATTTATTCCCATCGAATTTAAAGTTTTCCTGCAAAGGAAAAGTGAAATTAATGTGATAATATTAATGAAATGTTGGCCTTTGGAATTCCAAATTCTTCACTTAATTAGGTATTAGAAATTAAGGTCGGTACTTACGTGCTCTAGTTCCCAACGGAAATATTGTAGTACCCTATGTGTTATTCCGAAGTAATTTTAAGCTTTTTAGGATATTAAAGAATTTCATTGAAATCCTTTCTTTGAAATCGTTCAATAGTTTGGTACTTGTTTGGTCCTTTTTGAGTGAAAGATTATCAAACGTGCAAACAATCGCGTTTATATATTTGTAGGATTTCGGTTCTTTACCGATGTTTTTCACTGATCGTACAATATTGGCGTATCTTGGTGGAAGTCAAAGATTTTAAATAGTTATATTTTAATTTCGAGAAATAATTATTTATACGACATTTAGTTGGTCGATCCTATTATTCCCGTTAAGAATAATCATTTTCCTACAAAATTATGATCGTTCATGAAACCCTGATTTCCCTATCATGGGACCAATTTTTATAAACATTTTCTTTCCAACGAGAATCAAAATCGGTCAATAAACGACAATTTTATTCGCGAACAAAATGGTCGTTTATGGACCGATTTAGTAATAAAAATGTAAATACATATACAGAGTGTAAATGGACACCGAGCTATGGTCTTCGAAACGTTGTTGGGCTCGTCATTATGAACAACTTTTACTATGGCGAAAATGTGGGGGAACGAAAAAAAATTTTCAATCCCCATACATAATGTCATGTCCCGAGGCAAAAAATTGTCTATTTTGTGGTTGGAGACGAAAAAAATTGTTTGCGTTTCCCCACAGCCCAACAACGTTTCTAAGACCATTGCTCGGGGTCCTTTTACACGCAGTATAAGATCGAATTGAGTAACCTCCTATTTTCAAGTCGTTTAAAAATATTTGGTGGATATCTGTTATTATATGGACTGCTGAGAAAAATGATATCTGTTATAAATTTTCTCAGCAGTCCCAGAACGGTACTGGAAATGGATAATAGAAATAGTGGTACCGACCTCCTTCACGCACATATTATTTTATGTTCTATGTAATTAGTGTTATTGTTACCTTATTTGCTTCTTATGTTTGAATGTAGGTAATCTGATTACTGAAGATTTTATTTTATCATAACTGTACCAAATATTTGATTCTTATAATTTTATTGTATTTACCTGGTAATCTGTTTGTGTTAAATATAAAAATTATACAAAAAGTGTTTTATTATGGACTCGCTTCCTATCACGTTGGTTTAAATACTCGCTCGGAGAACATGCATTCGTTTTAGCAAATAGCCTTAATTTTGGGAATCATCACTTGATTTTTTTTTTGTTTTCAAATGAAAATTCCGTTTATCGAGTGAACTCTCCAAAGGTTTAGCTTTTAGCTCAAGACCAAAAAACAACTAGACTTGGCAGCCGAGTAACCACCCTCAGCTTTTCACGTTTATATGTGTGGAAGTTGGAATGTAACTTCTGGAATCCAAACTGTCATACATACATACACTTCCCGCCTGTCTCCCAGAGGGGTAGGCAGAGACTACAGATCTCCATTTGTCACGGTCCTGACATACCCCTTTCGCTTCATCTACATTCATACATCTTGGTAGTAAAACTGAGAGCAATACATACAATACCCTCCTACGCCGTAAGGGACGGAAGGTAAATATCTCTTGCTCTTTCACTCCTGCATATTTATCATATCATTGTCTCGTTTTATTCTAAATGTCAGTTTCGGATTGCAAGTCCGGTTGTTATTGGTTCAGCTTTTAGAATGTAATTGACAGAACTGTCATGTTGAAGTTCTGTCTCACTCGTTTTACACTTCACTAGAGGAGAATAGCAGTTGGTACACATTAATAGGCTGTCAAGTATATTAAAAAATCTAATGAACTAATTACAAGCCATCCATTCATAGGACGTACTCGATTACGGGATGATTTAATCCGGGATCATCCTAATATTAGGATTCAGACGTTCTGACTACACGACCACCCCGGCCATCTAATAAAATAAATGCATTTATTTCCAGTGAAAATGATAACAATGACAAACGGTAAAACGATGCTGCTATGCGAAGGTCACACATACAACCGTCGGCAAGCGTCGGGACCGAACCGGATGCGCTGGTACTGCTGGCGGTACCACAAGGGCTGTCGCGTGAGAATCATCACCGACAGGCAGGGCGACACGTTGCTCCACCGCTCCGGCAACCATGAGCATCCTGCCCCACGGATGTTTTGTGATAAACAAGGCAGATACTGCATTCTGTTCAAATCATCCTAATTTACAGTAAAATGATCATTAATGATGTAATTACTTACTTATATAAATTTTGTCGACACAATAAAACTTGCTTAATACATGAGTTTAATATTTCAATTTCATTAATTGTCCAATTTGCAATTTCTACGGGTATAATTGTTATAAAACAAATCAATTTCGTTTTTCAGTGAAAATAATTACAATGACAAACGGTAAAACGATGCTCTTGTGCGAAGGGCACACATACAATCGTCGCCAGATGTCGGGATCGGACCGGATACGGTGGTACTGCTCGCGGTACCATATTCACTGCCCCGTGAGGGTCGTCACCAGCAAACGGGGTGATGAGTTGCTTCACCGCTTCGGCAACCACGTACACCCTCCACCACGCATATATTGTGATGAATCAGGCAGATATTGCAGTGTTTTTGTTCCTTGAATTTTAGTATATTGATTTCAGTACATTTCACAAGGTAAAACGGCCTTGCAGAATTTCGTATTACCTACTAGTGTTGCCAAAAAATCGATAGTTTTCTATAGACTTTAAACGTCAAAACTATGCACCCAATCGATAGTAACGAAATTGAACGCTGCGGCAACACTATTACCTACATGTGTATTGTAAATGTTTAGTATTTTAATCGCACCTCAAAAGTCAAACCTAACCTATTACTAACTTCACTTCAAATACTAGATGCGCATCAAATAGCCATTCTGATGCAAACTTTAGCGTTTCTTACTGGGCAGTTTAGTAATTTTGACGTAAATTGTAAATCAGCGCTGCGGGTTCGAGCGACAGCTGTAGCATAGGCTGTAGGGAATAGGTACCTGCTTCATTTATATTCTGTTTTGATTTTATATCCTATTTATATATGCCTTTCTTTCTTTTAATTTAATTCGTTTCCGATAACAATATTAATAATGAGGTAATTGTAGACACAATTATATATGCCTACCTACCCAGGTATACTTATTTTCCGTAGCTTGACGGTTTAAGTTACAATTTTCAATATTCGTTAGTTGTTATATTTATTTTACATAATTATAATTATTATTTTAAACACAGTGAACAAGCGTTTGACCATTTGTTCATTTGCCTGATGTTAAACAACATTATAAAGGAAACGGATGATGTTTTCTTCTATAATTACTGATAATATCACTACTACACTAGTGTATATACTATACACTTTCCGTTGTCTGTTCCCACGTAGTATTTTTAAAGACCTAAGTGGTCTTTAAAAATACCCTTCCTAAAAATATCTAAGTAAGTATACATACTTAGTTTCACAATCAAAACTATACTTACCGAAGTATAATAAAAATCCTGTGCAATATTATAGCACAGCTAAAAAAGTTAAATAATATTTTGGATACCGTATTGCGTTCAAATATTATTACAAATGTAAACCCTATTCGAGATTGTTAGCTACATGCTATTGTGTTGTCGGCCCTACGGAGCGCGCGGCCCCTCACTTTCGATCGAATAAAATAGGGGTCACCTCACAACATACTATCGTCACCAACGCAACTCGCTCACACATTCATCTGCTTACAAGACAATATTATTATTACGCTATAACTAGCGCCATCTGTTGAGCGCACGAAGAACCAAATGCTCAGCACTAAAATAACTACATATTACGATGAAACGAAAAAAATATGGCGTAATACGGAGTGCATTATCACCATATTAATATTGAAACACACACTTACTAAGCTAAAAGCAGCTTTGTTTCTATCAAAGTACACAAAAACAGCTTATTTTAGTACATTGACCTATTTTTAGCTTGGCTGGGTTAGTACTATTATTGACAGATTGATTGAGTGCCTTGTCAGCGTAACTGTCATACCAAGCCAGTATTTATCAACACAACAAACGAAATGGACAATTTTCGTACTAAAATCACGAAAAACCGGTGTCGCGTACACAAATATGGTAAAAATTACATTGATAATAAAACAATGTACATGCAGAATGTGTACTTTTTAAGTGAACAGTGTTTTCTTGTGCAAAGTGTCTTAGTATTTGTGTTGTTTTGTTTTGTGAAGTGTCAAAAAATTTCCGGCTTGAGTTCGTACCCAGCCAAGTTCGTCGGTCGGTGAGTCATAGATTGTAGTGTTTGATGGAATTTATTTTAGGTTTACCTTAAATAATAGTAATATGTAATGGCGGGAATTTGATGTTGTTGGATGTAAACAGAACATGTGCGCTCAATTCATCCACGGCCCGGCACTCATCCCCGCGGCGGGAAAGGGATAGCGCGTTGGAGAGAGATAGATTGATTATGCTGTCTACCTGCTTGAATTGTTCATACTCCGTCGTCTGTGATGAATGCGCTGTTCAAAAAACTGCTTAGCTTACTATTATAAGCGTCTGCAGGGTAGGGAATGAATTTCCTGTGTACGTGGACACCGTACCTAAGTATGGTTTATTTTTAACATGATTTTAGGAAGTTAGTATGCTTTCAAATAAAAAGCACGACATTGAAATTTTATTTTACATTAATTATTTTATTACACACATCATCATAGGCTAAAATTAAATGTTTTTATTGAAATTTTCTTCCTTATCTCTCAACTTTAAAGCCTAGCTTAAGCTTATCCTGAAACAGTTTGTTTTTATTTCCACAAACACGATTAGAGTCGAACATACGTTACTTGAGCAATGCAGAGAATTGTACTTGAGCGGAGTTTCAGAATACGGGTCAAGTAGGTGACGAGACTTGACCTTGATAATACCTCACCTATACACTATACCTGACCTATATGCATAATAATATATTGAGATATTTTCTACGATTTACGTACCAATTCTGCATAATGACCGGCGATTTTGTTTGTCTAATTACTTCTTATCTATTTTAATTGTGTATCTAGGTACCTATATCTTTCAGGTTATGTATATAACCCTATTCATACTTTACAGACAAATATGTCCATGTATGAATACGAAGCAGTTTATTTGCAATAAACATTATCAATGTATTTCTGTTTGCAACTTCCCAACAGATGGCGCTAGTTGTTACATTATAAAAAGTTTGAGACGAACGTGTTTTTTGCCTTTTTATTGATTTTATTCCCTATACCTGTAACGTCCAACTTATGGGGTCGGGGTCAAGAATTTATGGAGGGTGTGCTGGACCTACGTATAGTATTATTTTTTATGTATAAGTAAACCGAAGATCATGTAAGTATTAAATGATGCATGAATGTAGATGTAGCGAAAGGGTAAGTCACTGCGGCAAATTTAGATCTGTAATCTCTGCCTACCCCTCTGGGAGACAGGCGTGAAGTGTATGTATGTAATATGTTTGTGGTATGTACCTATATAGGTGGGTAGGTGCTAGGTAGGTGCCTACTCTTTTATCTTTCTCTTACCTTACTTTCAGCATCGATAAGGAATTCTAGACGATGATTAGAATAGTTATGTTAGTTGGTGGTAATGGAGAATATTTTGGGACATTGTATAACACATTTTCGTTTTAGTACTTACGTACTTATATAAAAAAACTATCTCTTCATACAAGACGCACAGATTGAGATTTTATGAGGAGGTCAAATATTTTTTTTTGTTTCGTATCGCATTGATATCTCCTGAAATATTCTGAGTAGGGTCCACAAAAACAGTTGATGTCGGCCTAAACGGGTATATTTCCGGATCACATTGTAGTTACACGTCTTTGAACAACGCTTGCGTGCACTGCTTCTCTAAAAAGTTCATACATAATTGAACATCACTTGGGCGTTTCCGTCCTGCGCCAGGGAGAGATGGGACGGGCGCTGTCTTGTCAATTGCGCTCATGTCATATTACCTGATATCTATTTCATAAGAAATAATAAATCGTAATATGAGACACAATGTCATGAGTTTTTTTTCGAAGGAGAAATCAGTTATCCCAACCGCCCACCGGGATAGACTGGCTTATGTTGGACGTACACCGACTAAAACCTCGGGAGGCCATCGGCGGTGCGTTACGGGCAGTGGCGTGCACTGGCTTTTACGACAAGGTAGGCAGTATTCTCCAAGGATTGACACCTATGTATAGGTAACTTGTCTTTACGAAATATAGGTGGCCCACAAAACACAGCACCTTTGTTAGCCTATGTCGGGAGTATAACAAAAAAAAATCTAGCAATAACGGAGTTATTAGGTCGAGTAGTGAAAAGAAAGTCTTTTTGCCTATATGGTACACGCCTCTGGTTACGGGTGAGTACGGGATCTCCAAAGATCGCACCGCCGCTGGTGCCACCCTCGTACTGCGTCCTGAGACGCGCGAAGGACTTTTTTAGCACTTTTGCACATCGCGTTTCTGTGTCTACTTCATTGTATTGACAGCGATGATGCAAATTTTTTATTAATATTAATGTGAGCGATGCATTTCTACCTTTTGACATAGAATTAACAGCTACAAACTATCCATAATGTTGCTTTTGAATAATTTTTTTTTCATAGTGCATACAGGAACTTTAATGCTGACTTATCGTAAGTTTCTGCTTATTCTTACTAATATGG